>CM042219.1:1040000-1312500 GCA_023566465.1 Cottus gobio
AAAACAAATCTCAATTGTTTTCTACAAAAGACAGAAAATAGAAGAAATAGAAAATAGAAGCAGAAGATGAGATAAGATGAATACTTATTGACTACTTAAATCTCATTTAGTCATTACAGGAGAAGAGACAGATTAGCAGAGTGTTAAGCTCTGGTGGAGCTCACAGGATGAGCATCTTTAACACCATACACTCCATCATTCATTCACAATTTACATCCATTCTATAGCAGTTGCTCAGATGTAAGTTATGTCAAATAATAACATTCATATTTGTTTTGTTATATTTTTATTTGATTCAAGAGTGGAACCTGAAGTAGTACTGTAGAGTGGTGGTTGCCCTGGCATGTGCTGACAATGTTACTGTTATAATACAAACTAAATGAACAGGTTAAAACAAATAATAAACATTCAGTTGCTGTAAAATGAGACGATAACAAAAGAGGAGGGATCTGGTTTGGAGGGGATGATTAATGAGCTGGGATTAGGGTTTAGGATAAAGGGAATTTAATTGCAAAAAAATAAATGGATTAATAAGGAAATATAAATAAAAGATGAACTATAGCAATCATAAAACTATCATTTTAAAAATACTTTTTGAACTTCTCTAAACCGTTGTTCCTGGCAAGTGTATTCCCTCTTAAATAATAGACATTAGAGAAAATTGTAGTTCATTTTGTATTATCCAGTAGCACACACACACACACACACACACACACACACACACACACACACACACACACACACACACACACACACACACACACACTGTATATATATATATATATATATGTGTGTGTGTGTGTATATATGTACTCTACACATATATATATATATACTAAATCATACAAATCATACATCATAATGGAATATTGTAATGAGGGATGCTCAATGAATGCTGGGCTATAGGCCTTTTTGTAATTACACCTCATGCAACATTCTTTGCACAGTTGCCCCCAAAACAAAATTAACACTAATAATTGGTGTTTAAATTGGGTTATTTTTCTTTCTTTAAAAAAAGTTTCTTTAATATTGGAAAACATGCAGACTAGTAAAGTAATTCATGAGTGGATTAGACATTAGATTAAATTGTCATCAGGAGTAACTCTTTCACATCAACTGGAAATGGGCTGCAATCTGGCTGAAATAACAGACGTGGTAATCCTTTAAAATATAAATGAAAAGAATCTCAGTATGTGCCTCTTCATTTTTAATCAGCAAATGAAAAGGGGAATTATCAAAGCTTTCCCTAATTAATGGCACAACAAGAGATAACGAATGCTGGCGTTCAATTAAAAGTTATATTAATTTTAAACGAGCTCCAATTAGGACAGCAGTGAAAATGAAGGAGATAAGATGATTGAGTAATTATATTTTTTTCATTTCTCAAATATTGACGGTGTGTTAATTGGAGCTGGAGAACAATGAGTGAGCTCTGTGGAAAAGCTTTTTTTTTATTTTTTTTACCATTTTACCCAGATGTATCACTTTGAGTGGTTCATTACACTTTAGCTTTCATCCCACATATCTTTTTATTTACATAATTTTAACAGAACTCTCTACTAAACCATCTCACCTGCATCCATCCATACTTGGAGCATTGATAATATGTTCAGCAAGTTTAAAAAATCCACGAATGTGTAAACTAATAAAAAATAAAAAAAAACAATACCAAACAGTATACCAAGCAAATTAGGATTTGCAAAAGAGAAAAAAAAGTCATTTCAAGGTACTGATAGCAAGGCTACCAACAGAACACTTATTCGTGAGAGTCGTGTTGCTTTAAGTGTGCAAAGATAACCAAACAGAGCCGTGGACTCTCACCTTGTCTGTTATAATCATCCTGTTCACGGTGGACCATGTCCTTGTACCCCTTGGTAGTTCCATACAGTAACCTGTCAACAGCCAAGGACAAATGTTGTCAGTTGTGTTACTTTAATAAAGAATAGTCCTTCAGAGCGAATCCAGTGAAAGTCACTGTGCAGCTTTGTTTTGTCCTTTTGTTGAGTTCAACGGTGCCAAATCAGTTTAATTTACAATTCGGCATCAAACAAGACAGTAAAGTCTGATTTGTCTCTACAGACAGTACTACTCACCAATAACAAGTATTACCCTGTTGTATGGAAGGTAATAAGGAACACGTGTCAAGGTACAGAATGGAAATGTTCATTTTAAATTAACATCATATTAAAAACACATCATTTTAGTAAAAAAAAAATCTAGAATTCAAGGAAGTGACATACAAACATTGGTTTTGCAGTCTGCTATTGTGACGTATAAAGCATGTGCTCCACTGAGTTCTGCTGGATAATCTAGGGTTGTTGGTAAAACATAGCACTCTGGTGAAATGGGCGACTGTGGCTCAGTGGTTAGCAAGTCGATCTTTCAATCAGAGGGTCGGTGGTTCGATCCCCGGCTCCGGCAGTCTGTGTCGCTGTGTCCTTGAGCAAGACACTTAAACCTAATTGCTCACCGTTGCTGTGTCTACGGTCTACTGTATAGCATGTAAGTTGCTTTGGATAAAAGCGTCAGCTAAATGAAATGTAATGTAAAAATGGATTTTCATTCATTGAGAATACAGCACATCTAATGTGGCTCCATCCTTGTCTGCATGTCATGGAAATGTAAAAAAGTATGTAGGAATACTTGTTTTGATTCTCCCTTGTAAAAAACGATGTTTTGCATTTTTGCAGTAATGGTATTATACCAAGGTCTTACAAATACCAAAATTGATTACTCAACTCAAAACATGATTCTACCTCTTTTCACTCTATTGGCAAAGTAAGGAGACATGTCCTGAAGAGTAAATAATATATATATATATATATATATATATATATATGCTTTCAAAAATAATTTTTGTTAATTGATGAAAATAAACTGTTAGCACTTCTATTTTTGAAAGCATTCTTAGTTTAGCATTTTTTCACACCTGCCTAAAACTTTTGCACAGTACTGTATATATATATTCATATATATAAAGCATGGATGTGTTTTATGAATAATAATGAGGAATAGGCCTACATCCAGACGGGGCATTCTCTTATTTATATGTCTGAACTGAGCCAGACCTGACACACTCCCAGTTCTAACCTGGTCTGGTCTTGGTGCTGGTCGAAGGCCTTGAGTGTTTCACTGGAGGAGTAGGACTTCTGAGTGGGGACCCGGAGTCCCTGGGAGCCGATAGCACAGTCTTCACTGTCCCCTGATGAACCTAGAAGATACAGAGACACACCCATGAGCAAACACACACATAGGCACAACATGCAAACAAATGCATGTAAAAGCACACACCCAAACGCCCTCAAAAACATTGTAAAGACATTGCTGCCCAGCCTCCAGTCTGTGGCTGGGTTACAGTATATTATTTACAATTTTATTTTTGTTAAATGTATACTCAGACATACATTCAGTACAAAGAAGCGCTGAGGAATAAACACATGTCCTTCATGATGAGTTTACAGTACAATTTGATATCATTACAGCCCCAGTCATTATTCACACCCAACACAACTATGATTTTCCAAATCACTATGCGAGCAGGTACACGCTGCTCTGATGTATGGACTTTTTATTTATAACAGCAGATGATTTATTTGTTGAGGAGACAGTTTCACTGGCTGCAAGCAAGATGATTCTCACCTGCTTCTTCTGGTCTGCAACACAAACTATAACTCTGTCCGAAGTGCAGTGAAAGCCTGAAAGCCAATACTCTGTGGCTCCTGGGGATCAGCTCCAAAGCTGTAGGTTGCTCTGTGGAGGACTGCTTTCTCAGCAGCTGGACTGAGTAGAGCCTCAGGCCAGCTGGAGAACTCACCCAGGACCTTTCTCATGTACTACACACGGAATATCTACTTCTGCCTTCTGGGAAGCACTAGGAATTCACATGCGTTTGTTGGCCCATAACCCCCCCCCAAAAGTTCGATATAGCAAGAATTGAGACTTTGGACCCTCAGGCAGGTTGAAAAAAAAAGATAATAGTTGAGGGCAGATTATCTTTATTTACCTAACCCTTTATAACAAGTTAAAACCATGTAATGCACTCATAATTGTGGTAATAATCCCTCACTGCAAAGGAAAACTGTGGGCAGTACAGTACAGGGGATCTGTGTAAACTGTGATGAATGTTAACAGCTGAAAGTTGTTGTAATATTCTCATTGTCTATTTTTAATTTATAATCCTTTATTAATCCCACAGTGGGGACATTATTCTCTGCAGTGGGCTGCTGTGAAGCGCCTGGGGAGCAACTGGGGGTTCAGTGTCTCACTCAAGGACACTTCCACTTGCAATCTATGGGGAGACCAGGAATCGAACCGGCTACCTTGTTGTTTCAGAACGACCACCTGGGATGCTAATATTACTGATAGCAATGATAGACATGACTAAATATGACCCATTTATGTAAAATGAATATGCACACTGCTACAGTACTGCATGAATCTTAACCTGGCTATGGCCTCTTTGGCTGTTAAAGGTTTGGCGATACATACTGTACTCAAGGTTGGTCGGTATATTAGGAATATATCGGTCTCAATAAAAAAATGTGATCTTCTGTTATGACCTGAAAACAATCTCTGACGACTGAGTCACTGACAGAGTCAGCTAATGAATGAATGTAGAAACAAATGAAGAAATGCAGGATTGAGCCGGGTGTGCGATCTCACCAGTATACGGCCCCTGCTTGTCCTTGCGGCTCTTGGTGAGTGAGCAGTATGGACGTCGCTCTTTCACTTCCATAGTGCTTCTGCTTGTGCTGCTGGCAAACATACAGGCATGCTGCTGTACAGCTGCAGAGACAGAGACACAGACAGACGGAGAGTCAGGGTTGTTGGACTGAAGCTGCACACACACACACACACACACACAGAGAGAGGGAAAAAGAAGTAATCAATGACAAAGTGACAACAACAACGAGGCCTCATCTTAGAGTTACAATCTGAACTGACATCAGTGCACTGTAATCAACAACAACTACTACAGCAACAGTGTTTACAGTCTGTGCCCCATGTGGTGACTTGATTAAAACATCACCATCTACACTGTGTGTATTTATCAGCACATTCATATTCCCTTTGGTTGCATTATACTTTTTCATATCACAGTAAATTGTATCTCTTTGGGTATGGGACTGTTTGTCAGACAAAGAGACACATTTTTAAAATGTCACCGTAGATTCTGGTAAACTGTGATTGAAACTGTTCACTATTTTCTGACTTTTAATAGACTAAACCATTTAAAGATAAATATATATATATATATATATATATACACTGTACACGTACATAAATTGATATGGACAATTACCTACATTACTAAGTTTGAATTACAATAGCTTTGTCTTGTCTCAGAATTGCTGATTGTCAGTTTATGAATTGAGTTGCCAAGCCGGCTGGTTTTTGTGCCGCTCTTTATGCTGAGTTATAAGTAATGAGGTAGAATTGATCCTGTGATGGGGCAGTAAGCTGATGGGATGGATCCACAGGCTGTCAGCAGTTCTTTGAGTAATGTGTGCCTCTTTGGATATATAGTCACCAGCTGCTGTCACTGGGGAGTTTTGCATCGGAAGCTTAACATGAGCTAGCTGCTCAAACACAAGGAAATAGATGCTGGCCTTCAAAATGGGCCTGGCTGTCCTGTTTTGATGGATAGGTGGACAGAGAATAAAGAGAGAGGGTGAGACACCAAACAGAAACCCAAAGAAGAAGAGGAGGTAGACTCATGGCAACAACAGTGATAACACAGTTTCTAAAAGCCGGGTGTGATGCAATGCACGGCAATATTCATTTTGATTTTCTTGAGAAAATACTTAATTCAGACACAGATAAGGAACTCAAAGGACCGAGTTAGAAGAGAGTGAGTTTGCAAGAAGAGAGGGGGGTGGGGGGGTAAAGACAGCCAGTAGTGGTCAGACAGCTTTATAAGCCTTCAACTTAATCTGAGACACTGAGCCTTAAATCCCCTACCTTCTGGACCTGGACGCATGCATGTGTGTTTGTTTGTGTGCTTGTGTCATGATGCACTTTGCTGCTCGGACTACTTGGTTTATGCATTCTATTCTGCTTTAAACTACATCTGGTACGCAAAAAAATCTCATTTTGTATAATCTTTGATGGCAGCAGGACAAGAAGGACTGATGCTTGATGCTGTTCCGAAGTACAAGCGACCCAAGTCATTCCTTTAACGTACCTGCTTCTCTCGATTCAGAGAAATGTACCCGAACTATCTTAAAAGGGATTGAACCCGGAACATTAGAGCCACCACGTCATCTGACCAACACGCCTGTGGACTGAAGAGAATCACCAGGAGCACCAGCAGGAAGCCCGCGCAAACCTAACAAGACCATGCCAAGTATAAAGAAATGCTCACCATCGAGCCGCTATGGCCCTAATGAGATCCATGATATTCATATATTAACTGCTGATCTGCATCGGGGTGGATAATCACGGTGTGCCATGCCGTGAGCAGGGGCCATGTTGGCGGGGGGCCCAAGAATGATTCAGAGGAACAGGAAGCGCTGTATATATTTATTATTACAGAGCTGTTTAGCAGTTTCCTCACAAACCAACCTTACCATTGGAGTTGCATGCCTATATTAATATAGAATGCATTTCAATGTTACTAACTGACAGTATCTGATAGGTATGCACCGGTAGCAGTATGGAGTATTGCTCATGTACCAGGCAACGTGGAGTCAACCTCTTGTTAGGTGAGCAGGTCGGTGGAGCAATGTCAGCAGTTTGTAGATATTTTAGAACCCTTGTGACAACGATCATTTACCATGACTTGTCAAGACTAGTGCCTGGCACTGGTGGTTGAAGTGCCTACCAAGCCGCCCAGCTGCAACAATAAACGATGTTGCAGCTGCCAACTGCAGAGTACGCACAGTGTTCACCTGTCCCGGGACAGGTAGCAGCCACAATTAACAGAATGAAGCTATCAGTAATGCTGTGTGTCTTCATGGGTAACTGAGTGTGAAGATACTGTGTATGTTTGTGGACACGCTCTGTGTACACAAACGGGCCGGAGCTTGAGGAGGCATTCTTCTAACAGCTTACCACAGTAGAGCTCCATGCTGCTGCTGTTAATCACTCTGCTATTAATTTTTATGTTCAGCGAACTGCAGGGCTTCAAGGGTTCCCAAGAACACACACATTATGCGCTCACTGACATCCCCCCTATTTCTTTTTCAATCTGCTCTATCTCACTCTATCTTTTATTCATACCCATCTCGTTCTCTCTCTATATTCACAAATAATAAATGATGACAGGTAAATTGGAAAGTTACAAACAGACAGTTGTCTTTAACAGCAAAGGATGCTCATTCCGCCCGGTATCAGTTCGTTGGTCCCTTGATACCAAACAGAAAGAATAAATGAAAATAAATGTATATATATATGTGATACATTACCCTAAAAATGAAACGTATAAATCTGATTCAACTCTGTCGGTGTTCTGAATTAAAACCAAGGCAGAGTATCCTGAGATCGCCAAAAAAGCTCTGAAACCTGCTTCCATTTCCACATTCTGTCTTTGTGAAACGGGTTATAAGTTAAGGAATAGACTGGACATAAAGGTTTAAGTTACGGAGTAGACTGGACTAAAGGTTTAAGTAAAGGAGTAGACTGGACATAAAGGTTTAAGTTACGGAGTAGACTGGACTAAAGGTTTAAGTTAAGGAGTAGACTGGACTAAAGGTTTAAGTTACGGAGTAGACTGGACTAAAGGTTTAAGTTAAGGAGTAGACTGGACTAAAGGTTTAAGTTACGGAGTAGACTGGACATAAAGGTTTAAGTTACGGAGTAGACTGGACTAAAGGTTTAAGTAAAGGAGTAGACTGGACATAAAGGTTTAAGTTACGGAGTAGACTGGACTAAAGGTTTAAGTTAAGGAGTAGACTGGACTAAAGGTTTAAGTTACGGAGTAGACTGGACTAAAGGTTTAAGTTAAGGAGTAGACTGGACTAAAGGTTTAAGTTACGGAGTAGACTGGACTAAAGGTTTAAGTTACGGAGTAGACTGGACTAAAGGTTTAAGTTAAGGAGTAGACTGGACTAAAGGTTTAAGTTACGGAGTAGACTGGACTAAAGGTTTAAGTTAAGGAGTAGACTGGACTAAAGGTTTAAGTTACGGAGTAGACTGGACTAAAGGTTTAAGTTAAGGAGTAGACTGGACTAAAGGTTTAAGTTACGGAGTAGACTGGACTAAAGGTTTAAGTTAAGGAATAGACTGGACATAAAGGTTTAAGTTACGGAGTAGACTGGACTAAAGGTTTAAGTTAAGGAATAGACTGGACATAAAGGTTTAAGTTACGGAGTAGACTGGACTAAAGGTTTAAGTAAAGGAGTAGACTGGACATAAAGGTTTAAGTTACGGAGTAGACTGGACTAAAGGTTTAAGTTAAGGAGTAGACTGGACTAAAGGTTTAAGTTTAGGAGTAGACTGGACTAAAGGTTTAAGTTAAGGAGTAGACTGGACTAAAGGTTTAAGTTACGGAGTAGACTGGACTAAAGGTTTAAGTTAAGGAGTAGACTGGACTAAAGGTTTAAGTTAAGGAGTAGACTGGACTAAAGGTTTAAGTTAAGGAATAGACTGGACATAAAGGTTTAAGTTACGGAGTAGACTGGACTAAAGGTTTAAGTTAAGGAATAGACTGGACATAAAGGTTTAAGTTACGGAGTAGACTGGACTAAAGGTTTAAGTAAAGGAGTAGACTGGACATAAAGGTTTAAGTTACGGAGTAGACTGGACTAAAGGTTTAAGTTAAGGAGTAGACTGGACTAAAGGTTTAAGTTTAGGAGTAGACTGGACTAAAGGTTTAAGTTAAGGAGTAGACTGGACTAAAGGTTTAAGTTACGGAGTAGACTGGACTAAAGGTTTAAGTTAAGGAGTAGACTGGACTAAAGGTTTAAGTTAAGGAGTAGACTGGACTAAAGGTTTAAGTTAAGGAGTAGACTGGACTAAAGGTTTAAGTTACGGAGTAGACTGGACTAAAGGTTTAAGTTAAGGAGTAGACTGGACTAAAGGTTTAAGTTACGGAGTAGACTGGACTAAAGGTTTAAGTTACGGAGTAGACTGGACTAAAGGTTTAAGTTAAGGAGTAGACTGGACTAAAGGTTTAAGTTACGGAGTAGACTGGACTAAAGGTCTAAGTTACGGAGTAGACTGGACTAAAGGTTTAAGTTACGGAGTAGACTGGACTAAAGGTTTAAGTTACGGAGTAGACTGGACATAAAGAACACACGTCTCCTGTCACCCCGAGATGGGACCCGTGGTAAAAAAAAGGTTTGGGACCGCTGGACTAGAGGATGTAGGCTCGAGGGCAAATGCATAATATTGTGATTCGCCAAACCTGCTTGGTGGAGTCTGTGTTCCACCACAGTCCCCGATGTTGGTCTCATGATTAATTTTTCTAAAGATAGATTTGATTTTGTAGTGAGTAACAAAGGTATCAGGGGAAATGCATTGGAGTAAAAGTATTAGTTTTCTTTGCAAAATGTAGTGAAGTAAGTCAACAGAAATATAAATGAGTTGGCCTAGTGCTGTAAAAATAAGCTCAGCTCATAAAATAAGAGCTGTGCAAGGCTGGGTTTGAACAAAATACCATAAGAGAACTGATAACGAACCCCGTTTTTGATACTTTCAGTACATTTCATTGGTAAAATTCACATAGTTCAAAGGGACCAGTCTAAGGCGGACTGACCCAATTCGACAGAATTCGGCTTTGCTGCCACCATCAACCTGCAGTCAGGACTCTGACATGGGGGGTGAACTCGTGCTCTCTCTCCTGGCCGGCAACATTACTTCTCCTCGTTGCTCTGCTGAGCCCCGCTGGGAGACCATCCCCCACACCACACTGCAGGAGGCCCGAAGGAGGCCCGGGAGAACCAGAACCAGGACTGCATGGGGCAGGCTGTCAGAACCTGCTGCAGTAAAAGGAGATGTTTTCTAAAGGGACCCTGTTGCTTGGAAACACTACAGCTTTTTTCTCCAGAGACCGCCAAAAATAAAACACAACATGAACGTGAGATGTTGAATGCAGGGCTTGTACTTGTACTTTTCGTTGACTGAATCTGAATCATGGACAAATTAGATGTGGTTTCAACCCAGCAACACGTTGAAAAACAGGAGCAGAGCAACTTCCTGATATCCCAAAGGAAGTGTCCAATGGCTACCGCCAGGTGAGGTCGTCAATGTGTGCCTCAAACAAGAGCTGCAAGCAATTATATCAGCTTCTCTCTGTCGAGGAGGCTTGAGTGGAGTGCCAGGTTGAGTAGCTGCTTAACTTTGAAGGAGAAGCTCTTGTTTTAGATAACGTCTTATTTGTTATAGTCAGTGGCAATGCAACCCATGGCCAACATGTAGAACCTCTTTTGTCACAGTCTGAACACAACAGCTGCGTCAGCTCTGCCAAACACAGTACTCCACCTGAAACACACGCCGCTGGCTCACCGCTCCGCTGTTGAATCTTCTCCGTCTGGCTGGTTTACAAAACTGCACATTGTGTTAGTAATGCTCGCTGCTGATGGGGTGTCAGCTGGGTTATTGTGTGCGAATGTGATAGGTCAGGCTTACTGCTGTCGCTTTTGGGGATGGAATGGTTATTTCTCTCACAAAGGCATTATCGCTTTGCCTTGATGTGAAGGCAGCAAAGAGTTGTTAACCTCAGCAAACATAGCTCAGAAACCCCCCTGAGTCGCATCAGTGTCTTCAGTTGACTACTTAATATTAAAACCACGAGAAGGAACTTTGATTTTGTATTCATTCCAGCGTTCCCTGTGGTCTTTTAACAATCCTAAGTACAATCAGAATTCTACAAAATCCATCATCAAATCTATTTGGATTCAGCTTTCTATGTTTCCATGTAAATAGGCCTTCTGGCTCAAAAGACATGTGACTGGCAGAAACAGCACTCTCTTCAAAGGCAGTCGAATGAATGTCCACATCTCCAGCTACAACCTGAACATTTAACGAGAAACATAGAATATGAAATGTATTCAATATTTGACACACAATGTGACAGGCGTTACAGGTTGATGCATTACATTACATTACATTTAGCTGACGCTTTTATCCAAAGCGACTTACAAGTATAGAGACATACACCGTAGACACAGAAACGGTGAGCAATTTGGCTTAAGTGTCTTGCTAACCACTGAGCCACAGTCGCCCCCGATGCAAAGCCGGAGCAGTTTGTCTAGGAATGGGTGTGAGCATTTCAGTGTCTGCCACCTGGGATCGTGGTATGTTTTTTTGTTTTTTACGACGATGGCGGCCGTAATCACAACACACCAATTTTCTCCTGAGCTACTTGAGCCAAATACTGGAGGTCCTGATGCATAAATGTCATGTTGACTAGCTTAAATTATTGATGGTGAATGGATTGAACTTCTATAGCACTTAATGAAAAAAAGCCTTTACAATTGGCCTCTCATTCTCACACACACACACACACACACACACACACACACACCTACGACAAGTGTGTCCATCGAGGGCAACTTGGGGTTCATGTCTTGGCATGTCTTGCCCAAGGACAGTAAACCCACTCTTATCAGGTGGTAGGAGTGGAAACTGTGAGATCACTCTGATTTTGCACTTTTTGTACTGCAACAAGTCTCAAATGTTAATTTATTTTTCATTGTTTGGCTTTATAGATTTCTCATTATATGTGAAAGAAATAACTTGGCTGTCAGTTGAGTATCATATTTGCATACTTGTTGTCAGTTTATCATCATGCACAATGGTGAAAGCAAAGCAGCTGTATTTGTTGTGACCACAGTCCACTGTTTTCTTATACTCAGTGATTGTGAGGTACTGAAAGTAAAATAAAATGTGAGATATGCTGACAGTAAAATATAACAAAGAGAAAGAACAAGATAAATACAAATTATGAAAGAGAAAGATAAAAAATAGCAAAGATTCAAAAGAAAAGACATGCAGCATGGAGGGAGGACGGAGAGGAGACAAAGTGAAGAAGAAGGATGAGAGGCCACGCACAGGACCGACAGGACAAAGACAGTAAACAGAAGGAGAAAGAGTGATTAAGAGCAGGACAATGACTGACAAACATAGACCAGGGCCACATTGTGAAGATGGCTTTCTTTTAGGGATGCAACGATACCATTTTTTACAAACCGATACGAGTACGAGTATTTTTATTTGTGTACTTGCCGATACCGAGTACCGATACCGATACTTCTTAGATTTGGTCTCCATGAAAGTGCAATTAATTTGGAGGCAGATTTTATTTTATCCTCTGCAGATTATGTCAAGCCTATAGTACAAAATTAACAGAAGGCTATCCCAAGCTTT
The DNA here is from genome assembly GCA_023566465.1 of Cottus gobio. NCBI lineage: Eukaryota > Metazoa > Chordata > Actinopteri > Perciformes > Cottidae > Cottus > Cottus gobio. Next base: position 1,052,310 of record CM042219.1, read on the forward strand.
AAACGTCTTGTGGAAGTCCCTCTAATGTCGGACCATAAAACGCCCCCGTGTCCGGGTTCATAATGTAAGCGATAATATTAAGGATCGAGCAATTATATAGGAAGCTGTGTTCCAAGTTATGTTTCCGGTGCTTTTATTGTGGAGGGAGAAACGGAAAGGAAAAGAGGAGTGGAATTGTGGGATATACGTGTGTGAAGGAGATAAAAAAGTGGTTCAAGTTACCCTGCAGCGTGTTTTCATTTTATTAGAATTACAAATATAGACACACAACAGACACTCGGCTACAATAATATCATCCGTAGCCGCACAACAGCGTCTGAATGAGGCCGCTGCCAGCGCTACTTCTGGTGGATCAGCAACAGTTTGATTCAAACCGGCGGGACGGCAGTAATTTTCCGTCGCGTTCGGTGTGAACGCACCATTACTCTACACACCTTGCTGCAAGAGAGTGACGAAAGAGCCGTATGCGGCTCTGGATCACGGGTTGCCGACCCCTGCCCTAGACGTTGAAGTCAGGTAGGACAACAAATCTTTTTCTCCACAAAGCGCGACCAGTTTGTTGTAGCGAAATACTGTTGAGTGGTATCGGTTCTTGGTATCGGCAATTGAAATCGATACGAGTACGAGTATTTTAACGCAGTATCGACCCCCGATACCGATACTGGTATCGGTATCTGTGCATCCCTACTTTCTTTTCAATAGATGAAATGCCAATTTTAAACAAATCCAATGCGAGCCAGACAAATACATGTTTTTCAATTAAAAAAGCAAAAATAAGCAAAGCACTTAAATAAAACAAATGTCTGGTGCTTTCACTGCTGAGATGAGGGAGGATGAGAGGAACAACTGAAATACTGAGGAGGGGAAGGAATCTTCCTTCCCCTCCTCAGTATTTCAGTTGTTCCTCTCATCCAAGGGAAAGCAATGATCAGTTTGCTGTTGTTTTTTTGTTAATAAGTTTACAGAGCTTGATCAAGTCCTTCATTAATAATTAAATTGTTAATTAAAAACATTGTGCTTCATTGAACAATGAAGGAAAGCTAATGGGGATTAAATAACCAGTTCAGAACTCCTCTTTATTCAAGTATATCAATTAACCTTTAACTAGTGTCAGTAGAAAACCTCATTGCTTTTGATTATTTACTCATTTTTTATTTGCTTTTTTAGATTTGTTTTTTATCAAGTAATATTCCATTAGTCTTAAAACCATAGACTACAGTTCCTACATAATCATTTCAAAGACTCAAGACTGTAAAAGGTAAATTTTCCTGAGCTTTCACATCGTAAGTAAAAGCATCAACCACATTCGGAACGGGTAAAGTTGTATCGATATTTATGAAACAAAGACAAAACACAGATCCTTTCAACCTCGACAAAGGCAGCTCAGGCCAGATCTACTCCTTCCGTAAATGCTGAATAGACATATACTTATAGTGCTTAGTGCTTTAGTTTCTCAATTAAAGCTCTTTAACGCAACATGTCATCACTGATTCACACTCATTCACATACTGATGGGAGGAGCTACCAAGCAAGGTGTCACCTGTCCATCAGGACTAACTAACATTCATACACTGATGGGAGGAGCTACCATGCAAGGTGCCACCTGTCCATCAGTGGGGTCAAACAACAAGGATTTGTCAAATATTATTCTAAGATTACGCAGGTTTAGGTGGACTGCAGAGGTGAGTGGACCAATGCTCTGCTTGATCATAAGGACAGCATCATCAGGTGCAATAACTAGAACCTATGTCTTATTATTATTTAGTTGTAAGCAATTTACTGCGGTTTGCTGATTCAGTATTGTCATTTAAACACCAACTAAAGACATAGCTGTTTACACTTAAAAAATCTTTTCTGCGGAGCAGAGCCTTCAGTGTGGTTGTTTGTTCTTCTATCCATGAGGAGAATATACTCCAGTTCTGACATAACTGATGCTATTGCAGCTATGCTAACCTCTTTAGTAGCCATTGTTGTTCTGTGTCACACACACCTAAACCACGCCCGTAGCTGCCCGACGCAAACCCATTACCCGGAGCCTGACAAGATGGATTTTCGTACGATCTCGAGATATAAAAAAAAGTGTGGAATTGAAATTAGAACAAAAACAGAAAAGCATTTGATGATTAATTTAAATCAAGAGAAGGGAAAGGTTCATGTATGCACAAATAGAGGGGTTTCAGCCTGACCACACATCTCCCTTTCCTTTGCCCCATTCCATTGTTGACTATAAAGTAGAACAAAATAAAAAAGATGTTACAAATTGATGTAACTGTAGCCCTGAGTTATTCACCCTGGAAAGACTGCGGTAGAGTACATGCACATGATTTATAGTAACACTTATACACTCTCAGTGCTATGCCTTTAATTCATTCTGTGCCTACAGCTAGAAGTAAAATCCAGGTGGAGAAAGAGAGGATTTAATTCTACTGAATCCAATTAAGCTGAGAAGGCAATGAATGTGAACCAGCAGAAGAGAATAGCTTCACATCAACTCTATCCAGAGGCACCCTGATGTTTGTTTTTGATATCTCACACTTTTTTGTACAGTTAACACTGTGTGGCCGAACATTTACTAATATAAATAGGAAACATTTCAGCAGAACATGCAATGTGTTAGACGCAATCCTTATAGAAAGGTAGGAAAAGGTGATTTTTAAATCTCATTGAAATTCGGCAGTTCTTTAGGATTCATACCTCTTACAACCAATGGCAGTTGGACCAAGAATCTGCTCGACCTCCCTGAAAACCAAGGTCATTGTGAATTTAATTGTATTCATATTAGCTTGTTTGTGTTTAGAGCTGTAACTGAAAGACACATCAAAAACACACCTCACATTCATCCTGAGGGTCTGTACAGAAGATAGAGTATGTTCAGCTCTTTACTGCTTCCCTGCTACTTCATTACATTACATTACATGTCATTTAGCTGACGCTTTTATCCAAAGCGACTTACAATAAGTGCATTCTACGGTTACAAACAAGAATCAGAACAACAAGAATCAAGAAGGTACAATTTCGTCAAAGGTTCGACTACAAAGTGCTATCAGTAAGAGCCATTTCAGTGCTACTATAGTGCTACATCCTTTATTCAAGGTATAGTCGGAAAAGATATGTTTTTAGTTTGCGACGGAAGATGTAGAGACTTTCTGATGTCCTGATGTCAATGGGGAGCTCATTCCACCATCGAGGAGCCAGGACAGAGAACAGTCGAGACTTTGTTGAGTGTTTAGCTCGCAGCGACGGAGCTACAAGGCGATTGGCAGAAGCCGAGCGGAGCGCACGAGTTGGGGTGTAAGGTTTTACCATGTCCTGGATGTAGACTGGACCAGATCTGTTCGTAGCACGGTACGCCAGTACCAGTGTTTTGAAGCGGATGCGGGCGGCCACCAGTAACCAGTGAAGGTCGCGGAGGAGCGGAGTAGTGTGTGAGAATTTCGGGAGGTTGAAGACCAGTCGAGCTGCAGCATTCTGGATGAGCTGCAAAGGTCGGATGGCACCAGCAGGTAGACCCGCCAGGAGGGAGTTACAATAGTCTAGACGCGAGATGACCAGAGCCTGGACGAGAACCTGTGCTGCCTTCTCGGTGAGAAGTGGACGTATTCTCCTGATGTTGTGCAGCATGAATCTGCAGGAACGAGTTGTTGCGGTAATGTTGGCAGTCAGGTAGAGTTGACTGTCCAGGGTCACACCGAGGTTCCTGGCAGTCGGGGTCGGGGCCAAGACTGAGTTGTTGAAAGTAATCGTCAGGTCGTGAGTGGGGGAGACTTTCCCTGGAAGGAGAAGTAATTCCGTCTTGTCAGGGTTAATCTTCAAGTGATGTGCCGACATCCATTGTGAGATGTCAGTCAGACAGGCCGAGATTCGTGCTGCTACCTGTGTTTCCGATTTGGGAAACGAGAGGATCAGTTGGGTGTCGTCAGCATAGCTATGGTAGGAAAAGCCATGCGAGCGAATGACGGAGCCAAGAGAGTTGGTGTACAGGGAGAAGAGGAGAGGACCGAGAACCGAGCCTTGAGGGACCCCAGTAGTGAGAGGACAAGGGTCAGACACAGATCCTCTCCAGGTTACCCGGTAGGTGCGATCGCTGAGGTAGGATGAGAGGAGGGAGAGCGCAGTGCCTGAGATACCAAGGTCCTGGAGGGAGGAGATGAGGATCTGGTGGTTCACTGTGTCAAAGGCAGCAGAAAGGTCCAGAAGGATAAGGACAGAGGAGAGAGAGGCTTCTCTCGCAGTGTGAAGCTGCTCAGAGACAGCAAGGAGGGCAGTCTCTGTTGAGTGGCCTGCCTTGAATCCAGACTGGTGAGGGTCCAGAAGGTTGTTCTGATGGAGGAAGGAGGAGACTTGATTGAAGATAGCTCGCTCCAGGGTTTTGGAAAGAAAGGGAAGGAGAGAGACAGGTCTGTAATTGTTGACTTCTGACGGGTTGAGAGTGGGTTTCTTCAGGAGAGGGTTAACTCTTGCCTCCTTCAGAGAGTTAGGGAAACAACCAGTTGAGAGGGAGGTGTTAATAAGATGGGTGAGAAAGGGAAGAAGGTCAGGAGCAATAGACTGGAGGATGTGAGATGGGATGGGGTCAAGGGGGCAGGTGGTTTGGCAGGCAGAGGTTACCAAGGTAAGAACTTGATCGGGAGACAGAGGGGTGAAAGTGGAAAGCGAAGGGGAAGAGGATAGGGTTAGTGGAGATGTAGTTATGGGAGGGGGATCAGTGAATGAGGAGCGTATGTCATCTATCTTTTTTGTAAAGTAGTCGACAAAGTGGTTCGGTAGAAGGGTGGAGGGAGGAGGAGGAGAGGGGGGGTCAAGGAGGTTGGAAAAAATGGAGAAGAGTTTTTTGGGGTTAGAGAAAGAAGATTCAATTCTGGATTGGTAGAACAGGCTTTTGGCTGCAGAGATTGAGGCAGAGAAGGAGGCGAGAAGAGAGTGATAGGCGTGCAGGTCGTCTGCGTGTTTGGATTTTCGCCATTTCCTTTCCGATGCTCGCAAAGTGGCTCTCTGGGCACGCACCAGGTCTGACAACCACGGAGCTGGAGGGGAGTTGCGGACCTTACGTGTCGTAAGAGGACAGAGAGAATCAAGAGAGGAAGACAGAGTAGAGAGGAGAGTGTATGTGGAAGAGTTAGGATGCATGAGTGAGAAAGAGTCGGTTGAAGGAAGGGCTGACAGAACAGACGAGGCCAGAGAGGAGGAAGAGAGGGAGCGAATGTTGCGACGGACAGGGGCAGAGTCTGTTGCTGTGGGAGGGTTGTCAGTTCCCAAGAGTGGGAGAGAGTAGGAGATAAAGAAGTGGTCGGAGACGTGAAGTGGAGTTACAGTGAGGTTGGATGTTGAGCAGTTTCTGGTGAAAATATAGTCAAGATGATTTCCAGCTTTGTGAGTCGGAGGTGAAGGACTGAGTGAGAGAGCAAAGGACGACAGTAGGAGCACCAGGTCAGATGACTTCTCGGTCTGGATGTTGAAGTCACCTAGAAGAATGAGAGGGGGGCCGTTTTCTGGGAAACTTGATAGGAGGACGTCTAATTCTTCCAAGAAATCTCCCAGGGAACCAGGTGGACGGTAGAGAACAACAATGTTCAGTTGAACCGGATGGGTAACCGTCACAGCATGAAGCTCAAAAGTCAGTGGTGTAGGCAATGGAAGCGGGTAGAGAGAAAAACTCCATTTGGGGGAGATGAGTAGACCTGTACCACCACCCCGACCAGTGGGCCTAGGTGTGTGGCTGAAGGAGAAGGCAGACGAGAGACCAGCAGGGGTAGATGTATTGTCTGGTGTGATCCAGGTCTCAGTGAGAGCCAGGAAGTCCAGAGATTGCTTGATAGCAAAGCCAGAGATGAAGTCTGCCTGGTCTGGCAGTTCCAGAGGCCTCCTGTGACGAGGTGTTGGGTTTGTGTGGAGCGGGTGGGATAAGTAAACGCGGAAGGATTTTGATGCAAGTAAGAACGAGTCCGAGGTCTAAAGTATCTACGAGTTGATATGTACACGGGAATGGGCGGGAAGCACATTTTCACAGAGAAGTGTTAATGCTCAGCCGCCCCCGAAGACTCCAACGAAAGACTCCTTTGTCTTTATCCTCCGAGTCTTGACTCCAATGAAAGACTCCTTTGTCTTTATCCTCCGAGTCTTGACTCCAATGAAAGACTCCTTTGTCTTTATCCTCCGAGTCTTCATACGATGAGTCTTCACTGACGCTACAGCTGACGCTTCAATCCGACACCTGCTTCTATACCGGTGATAGCGATAATTATCTACAGCTGAGTCATTACGTTTCTAAACTAATCACTATTCTATATGGTCAGTTGGTTGATAAAGATCCCCCAAATAAACACGTGTTGCCACTCATCTCTGTTGCGTCATCTAGCCATTGGGAGGATTGGAAAAACGTCAACTGGTTGCTAGGATAAAGCACAGCTCACAATACGACCAGTTTTATTGAGGGTTATTTTTTTTTCAAATGAGTCAAACATGCTAAAAACTACTATGGGGAACTTTCATTTTGTTTCTATTTTGGTGGCCCCTGTAGACAAAAGCAGTAGTGTTTCCGAGCACCAGATTCCCTTTCTAAACCGTCTCATTTTACTGTGGCAGAGTCTGACAGTCTGCAGACCTGCTGCTGGTCTCCTGTGTGTCCCAATCCTCCAGCGGGCAAAGCTAAGCGGTGGGCCTCCAGCAGCTTGGTGTGAGTGTTGGCTCCAAGCGGGGACAGGCGGAGCAGCAGGCCAAACTCTGCTCGTGGCCAGAGGAGGAGCCACTGCTGTTGGACGTCAAGCTCTCCGCCTCCAGCTGGGAGGTCAGACTGCAGGTCCAAGGCGCAGTGAAGCCAGATCTAGGTCTATCTGAGGAGGGCTGGTCGTGCTGAAGGCCCTGCTGGAGACTGAGCTGAAGGAGTTTCTGATATAGCATGGGTTACGACCCAGTAGCACCAAGAACAAGCATTCCGAATAACTTTATTGCTAGTAGGATCACACTACTCGAACCGCTGCACCACGTCTGTAGCAGACGTGCTTATTTAAACCCAGAACATGTGGTCTTTCCAACCAACAGAAACCGTTTCACTGCTCTAACCACGTGTTACAATAACATTGGAGTGATTCTGGGGGCTTCTGCCCAGGCCGCAAAACATGACAATGATGCCAGGAGTTTGCCTTTGCCCTCCATTCCCACTATTCATTTCAGTAGATCACCCACCATGTTGTCACCAGATGATCGCTAATCATTCAGTTGGGGTTAGCTATCTCACAATGATCCTCTCACTTAGAACTGACATCAGCCTCAAGGGTATGTATGTCAGTTTGTATGTCAAAGAGTAAAGCTGTCTCATCACGGTCACCCTTAAAACAGCTCAAGGGAATATACACATCTGTGTGCACACAGACAAACACACACACCCTTGCACACACACTGTCACCGTCCATCTAAGAGGCCTTTGGGCAATGCTTGTCCCCTATTCCTTGTTGCGACCATCTGCACACACACACAAGCATGCTCGCACACACGCAAGCACACACACACACACACACACATACAGCATGCCAGTTAACTACGGAGAGTATGCAGTGATGGAGGAAATAATGGAAGAGATTGACAGATTGATTGACGGAAACTACACTTTGAACAAATGATCTTCAAATGATTTCTCCCTGATATCTCAGGTTGAAGCTGCCAGCACATACAGTAAGCACTTTAGCAACAACAACAAAAGTTTTGTTCCAAAAACATAAAATGTGACACATCTATATAATCAATGCTATCAATCAAAGCCAGAGTATTTATGCAAGTGAATGAGTGTATGTGAATCCAAGGTACTCTGAATACATGTTCATACATCGCTATTGTTGACTTGATCTGAACAAGCAGTCACCATGAAGTCAGTATTGAATATTGAGGTAATGTGACTTTAATACTGACAGGTTATTACACATTTGTATGTGGCTACATTTGGGGAGACTTTGTTTCAAGGCTGATTTATACAGTGAAATAAAAGTATTTACAGTGACTAACTAAACGACAAATGCTGTGCTAACTGTGCTTGGGTTTTTGATGATTCAATTGAAGGAGGATCTGGCCAGAGGAGATTCATTGCATATATGCACTACTGCAATAAGACTTTATAATAAAGGGACAGCGGATATATATCTATATATCTATCTATATATATATATAGATATATATATATATCTCCTCAGGCTCAGGTTGTAGAGGTGCTGCAGGACATCAGACAGCTGGATGGCGCAGGTCTTCAGGATCCTGGGGCTGATGCCATCAGGTCCTTCAGCTTTGCATTGGTGGAATGTCTCCAGCTGTTTTCTCTCCTGGTCAGTTGTCACAGAGAGGGTGGAGGGTGGAAGAGCCCTATGATGTTGAGGGCTCTGTGTTTGTGCAGCTCACCAGGTGGATATTTGCTGCCCACTTCTCCCTACTCACTCGTTTACTTTAATGTACCCTCAAACTCTAATATAAATAGCTGACGATGCACATTTACCCTGCTGCTGTCTTGACATGTTGATTCGATGCCTGAGATAATCACAGTCAGACTCATACCTACAGTACAATCGTAAGTCATCAATCTACTTCTTTTAATATGTTGAAAAGCACCATAGAAAGCCAGCTATACAGAGCAGTTTGAGCAGCACATATGTCAAAATAAATGTGTGTGGATATTAACATAAAACATGTCCTTAGGTGATATGGCTTATTGAAAGGAAGTGACTTGTCTGCTTTATCAGCTTTCAGTCAGTAACCTACCTCCGGTTTTCTGTTCATCTGTCCCATCTGTTCACATACTGGCAGAATTAAATCAAAGATACAATGATCTGAAATATTCCACCCATTAACTTACTTTTATTGTTATTTTTCTTCATCCATCACTCCTCCCTTTTTCCTTTTTCGCTCTGCTACTTGCCTGATTCTGCTTCTCATTCTTTCTCTGTTTCCTCCCTGTTCATGTTAATCTCTCTCTATTTGTCTTTTCATTTACGTATCTCTCTTTGTCCCACGTTATCTCTCCTGACTTTCAATGAGTTCACAATTCCAAATCTGCTTGGATAATCTCTCTCTCACTCTCTCTCCCTTCGCTCTCTACCTTTCCCTTTGCCCCATCTAATCTCTCTCCCTCTTCTCAGATTAAAAAAGAGAGGGGGATGAGAAAAATAAAGACGATGGAGGATGGAGTCGTCTGTGAGAGCGAACCAGTCACACAGAGATTTTCAGAGAAGAATTAGACAGGGAAGTAGGCTACTTGATACTCAGACACAAAATACCACAAAGACACAAAGACTGTGGCTCAGTGGTTAGCAAGTCGGTCTTTCAATCAGAAGGTCGGTGGTTCGATCCCCGGCTCCGGCAGTCTGCGTCGTTGTGTCCTTGAGCAAGACACTTAACCCTCATTGCTTACCGTTGCTGTGTCTACGGTCTACTGTATATCATGTAAGTCGCTTTGGATAAAAGCGTCAGCTAAATGAAATGTAATGTAACAACATATAGAGGTGATAAAGAAATGAAAGATGGAAATAGAAATATTTAAAAAGGCAGCGAGAGAGTGTGTCATGGAACCTTGGCAAGGCAGGAGTGATCTAACTAGCCTCTTTTTTGCAATAGAAACAACACTAATCCATGTTTGTATTTGTGAGTGGGGCGGCTAGGGTAAGAACAATGGCAGCCAGAAGCACCTCTGCTGGAAGAGGTTGGGGTTCAAGGAAACACCAGCAAAGATGGACACATTGCAGGGTTTCACAAATATAGATTACTGTTGGCCAATGTGTCGGGGTCAATCAAAGGTTACTGTTAGCGTAATCCAAATTGGATGCCTGGTAGAAACTCCGGAAGAATTCAGCCGAACAACTTCTCTCATTTTGGTAGATTTATTTCTCTGGTCACAAGCAAAGTATAAGCGCTGCAATTGCAAGAGCAGGGAGTCGTTTCGTCAACACACAGGTTGGAAACCAAACAAACTTCCACCACAACCGGATGTTCGGCTGTTTTATACACAGATTTCCGTCACAGGTTTCATCGCATCATCCTAACATCTAATTGGCTCTAACCCTTCAAGGAGGAGGAAAGACACATGTCCTCTCCTTGTCTCACAAGACTGGGGCGTCCATGGCCAGTCCCACTGCACCTGGTCTAACATAATGATAACATGTGAGTGTTGTGGCAGTGCCCGGCGTGTATCTAGTCTAAACAGTCAGCGGTTCCCCAGGGACATCTCCAGCTTCATGATCCAGTATTATTATTATTCTGACCCTAAGCGACCTGAACAGGTTTCATAGACAAAAATGTACAATTATATAACGAATGTCATGATTTATATTTTCAGTTACCTGCAGTTTACATTTGACATTTGTTTGTACTCTTCCTGAAATTGCATTTAAAACCACTTAACAATCCTACTGCTACAAAAAAAAAGCATCCTGCCAACCTGCAGAGTAGACAGCTGGCTGCCCTTTTAAAATGAGGTGAGGAATTCAGTGACCCCAAATAAGCAGAACTTGCATTAATGCAGACTATGATACATTACACTCACAATTCACGAGAGAAACTCACCCTGTGATTCCGTCAGAGAGATTCCCCACCTCCTTGAATTTTCAGAAGTGCTGCTATAGGCTTAGACTACTAGGGGACATCTTAGGATACACTGAGCTCCTCTCTCCTGGGAGCCTCTATGCTTCCTCTCCTCAAGCTTCCATGGATCGTGGCTGTCTGCCATGGTGGCCCTGCTGATGCCCCTCATCTCTGCCTCCTTCTGCTGACATGGATCGTGGTTGTCTGGGTTGGGGTCCATGTCTACTACTCATTACATGAATAATTTCTGTCATATTCATTGAATGTGCTGTAACTCTGTTACGTTGATTCTGTACACATGACATCTATTGCTTCTGTCCATCCGGGGAGAGATTCCCTTTTCTTTCCCTGTAAAAGTTTGTCCTGATCCGATGTGAGGTCCCGGGACAGGGATGTCGTATGTGTACAGATTGTAAAGCCCTCAGAGGCAAATTTGTAATTTGTGATTTTGGGCTATACAAAAATAAACTGAATTGAATTGAATTATCACCGAATAACATTGCCAGCCATATTCACTTATTTAGTAAGCACAATTAATTAATCAAATACTAAAAAAGCTAAAATGTGTAAATAAGAGCAAATAAGACCAAAACCAAATAAATATATGGGTGAAGCATGCTGGATCAAAGCCAACACAAGATAAAGACTAACAAATGAAAACTTAGCTAATGCACTAACTGATGTTCTCGTAGAATCTTCTTGCACTTATGATCCGTTCTAAGGAAATTAATGTTACAATTGTAAGTTTTGATTTCTTTAATTGTATGGTGCAGATGTTGAGCAGGTAATGATTATAGAATTGAATGCATATGTTTGAGCCAAAACAGAAAAACTTTCATAGAGATGTACACTGTTTAAATGGATCCTTCCTTAAGCCCCGTCCCCCGGTGCTATATGTCAAGCTATCAGAGCTAGCATTACCATGGTCAAGAGTAAATGATAAACGGACTGTACTTCTCTGTGCCTTTATTCACTGTTACCATCATTAAAAATCAAACGCAGCACGTCTATACAGTATATCTTCAGTAGCTAGCGTAGTATAAAAGGGACAATGCTAGTGAATGGTTTGCTGACGTACTCTGCTAATGTTAGCTCGAGAGGTTTTTATGTAGAAACGTATATCTGTTTCAGCCTCTCCGGGTAACGAGTTCCACTATGACACACTGTTTAACCATGACGAGCTACAAATCCAATAAACCAGCCTGAAGAAGAAGAAAACCTGAAACGATTACATCAGAGTCTATATGAAGCAAAGCAGATTGGAGCTAGCTAATGCTACCTCTGACGCTGGCCCCATGTATGGGAGTCGCTTCCAAATGTCATGGGTTCCTCCTTGGCCCATGCTTCATTAAAATAGGGACAATAGATTTTGTCCAAACGAACCAAAAACATAAACTCCTTGTTGAAAGGTAATAGAAGTAGCAGGAAAAAGTTAACCATTGTGATCCAAATATGTTTCAGTGATGAAAGTAGAGCTTTGAAAAAGTGAACTCAGTTTGCCTCAGGGCCAAACTTCCCACAAGCATCTATTTAGCGCTATTAGCTGTAATCCGAGGTGGCTGGTGGATACAGTACCTATCACATAAACAGATACCCTGAGCAGTTGGAGTGGGGGATTTGAGGGAGGGGTGAAGGTCTAGTGTAGGCGGGGAGGGAGGGAAGGTCAACTCGTGTTAACAATGAGTCCATTGATTCCAAGAACTCTTCTCAATCCTTCATTCTCTTCTTTCACTGCATATCTTCCATCTCTCCTTTCTCGCTATTCTCTACTCTTTGTCTTTCCCTCTCCTCCTAGTCCCTCTTCTTTTAATGTATTTTATGTTCACTTTTTTATACCAGACACTTCAGATGATATTGGATAGATTTTCAGTTTTTTCTTTTTATTAAAAGGTTACATTCCTTTCACTCCTCAGCCCAGTTCACCATTTTGTTCCCTCTTTTCCCCAGTTATCACCCCACCTCCTCCTTCCTGTTCAGGTAGCAGCTTTAGTACTGGCCACAACACAAAAGGGCCAATTGTACATTGTGTCATGTGGGCCTTTCTGTGTCAGCGTGTCTCAGTGCATCAGGAGATACATGTATGGCATGCATGGTTCTCAACAACCTGTTAACACAGCTTTTATGAGCATCCATGATGGTGGCATGGAGGGGGGCCGCTGTAAGGAACACAAACAGACTACAACCAGGGGGAAAAGAAGATTCCATATTGCTTTACAAAAACTGTTTGGAAACGGGAAAAAATATATTTGTTTTATACATAATGTTTGCATGTGTGAATATTACATGATTACAATAAAGCATATTCCTTCAAGGCTACAATTGATCATTTAAACATGTGACCCAGACCATGGTGTAATGGTGAGCTAATCTGTGATACAACCCACCTTTAGAGAAACATGAGCTGACCTTTAACACATTGGATTTTAAGATATTTCACATCACAGAGCAGTTGAATACACTATTTGTTACTAGCGGGTCTAGAAGTTCCATAAAAGCTGTTTGTTTGGAGTTTGCCCGTTCTGCCCGTGGCATTGTGGGTAACCTCCACGTTCTCCCTGTGTCAGCGTGTTATCTTCACGTTCTCCCTGTGTCAGTGTGGGTTTCCTCCACGTTCTCCCCGTGGCAGTGTGGGTTCCCTCCACGTTCTCCCTGTGGCAGCGTGGATTTCCTCCATGTTCTTCCCGTAGCAGTGTGGGTTCTCTCCACGTTCTCCCTGTGGCAGCGTGGATTTCCTCCATGTTCTTCCCGTAGTAGCGTGGGTTCCCTCCACGTTCTTCCCGTAGCAGCGTGGGTTCTCTCCACGTTCTCCCTGTGGCAGTGTGGGTTCCCTCCATGTTCTCCTTGTGGGTTCCCTCCACATTCTCCTCATGGCAGCATGGGTTTCATCGATGTTCTTCCCGTAGCGGCGTGGGTTCCCTCCATGTTCTTCGCGTAGCAGTGTGGGTTCCCTCTACGTTCTCCCTGTAGCGGCGTGGGTTCCCTCCATGTTCTTCCCGTAGCAGTGTGGGTTCTCTCCACGTTCTCCCTGTGGCAGTGTGGGTTTCCTCCATGTTCTTCCCGTAGCAGTGTGGGTTCTCTCCACGTTCTCCCTGTGGCAGTGTGGGTTTCCTCCATGTTCTTCCCGTAGCAGTGTGGGTTCTCTCCACGTTCTCCCTGTGGCAGTGTGGGTTTCCTCCATGTTCTTCCCGTAGCAGGGTGGGTTCTCTCCATGTTCTCCTCGTGGCAGCGTGGGTTTCCTCCATGTTCTCCGAGTCCCTCCCACAGTCTAAAGACATGCAGCTCAGGTTAACTGGAGACTGTAAACTGTGTGTAGGTGTGAATGTGAGCATGAATGGTTCTCTTCTCTAATGAGCCCTGTGATAGACTGGTGACTTGTCCAGGTGAACCCTGCCTTCACCCGATGTCAGCTGGGATCGCTCCAGCGCCCCGACCCTGAATAGGATAAGCAGTTTGGATAATGAAACGGAACAAATGTAAATGTCTTTAAATACACATTGACATAAATCCAATGGATAACTGGAGGCAGTAGAAATGCCCACATTCAGCGACACACAGGAGCGCTCTCAAGCTGGGCACCGGTTCACTCAGCCTGGGGATGATATGACCCTCTGCCTGGCAACCTCCATCCATCCAAGGATAGATAAATTGTGTGCTACTTAAAGTTCAGTGTTGTATGCAAGATAACAGGTATGTTTATGCATGGCAATCACACTAATATGCCATCACTCATTTTTGTTTACACACATTTCAAATAAAAACTGAATAGCTTGTATGCATGATTATTATGGAATTGACAGACAATGTTGATATTGGCATTGGTATTAATGACAGTGGCACGGCTACCCTACTCCCTGTACCTTGCACATGTTTAAAAGAAAAATATGATTATATGAACCTATTTGAATAGCTTAATATTAAATGCACAATGACAAGGTATGTTTATACATGGCACTAGGCCCTGTTTATTATAAAACACAGGGCATCACAACAGAAAAAAACCCAGACTAAGCCGAATGCATGCCAATATCAATTCAAATAATCTGGCTACTAAATGTGTAGTATAAATGTGATTACTTTTGGCCAAATAGTATTTCACAACAGCTCCAAAAAGAAGAAGACATTTTTAATAGATGAATTAAGGACTAATAGTCTTCCTCTTTATGAAAGGACTGAGCTAGCATTTATTTTCACTAGCAGGATTCCGTGGACAAAAAGCTACCACAACCTGGTTTGCAAACTCTTATGCACCTAATCAAATCCTTTTGAGGTAATCACATTAAAGAGTTAAACCTCTGAGATCTGACGTCTTTTTCTCGATTTTACTTTTACTTTTATTCAACTTTTTTAAAGCACTTGCATATGAGATATATATCCATTTGTTACATCAAAAATTGCAGAACAATCTCAGCTCTCTATATAATTGTCCTAAGGCACAAATGTAAAGAGATAATATGGCCCTAAAGCTGAAAAATATAAGCTTAATTTTTTTAATTATTCAATTCTCTTGTGAAAACATACCTTTACTCATGTGGTCGAACTGTTTTGGCCTTTGCAATTGGTTTACTAAAGTTCTTAGGTTCATAAAAGCCGTAAAATATATGAATAAAATGACAGATAAATGCAAATTAATTACTAATACCAATTGTTTTGTTAACAAAATATGTACTATATATAAAAACAAACTATGTTTACACAATGTGCATGTTTCACTTTCACTTTTTCAAGAACAGTTTTCAGAAGAAGAACAAAATATGTACTGTGTGTATATGTATGCCAGTGGCAGGCCGTGCATTTTCTCCCTGGGCCTTCTGTGCCGTCTGATATCGTATACATAAATACGCACATGACGGGACGCTGCGTCATTAACGGACAATGCATGTAGTCCACATCAACAAGAACCAGTCACATTTAGTTATAACAAAACATGACAAAACAATCTAACAAAACTACAGCACTAAAACACTGCACACTCAAGAACACGAGCCACGATCAGAAGGAACAATGTTGAGGAGTATGTTTTTCATATTCATGACACAATTATACTATTTATTGTTAGAAGCATAGCTCTTTGTCTTGTTAGGTGTTTGATGTATAGACATATAGCCTGAGCTTTATTCAAGGCTTTAAATCTTTATCAATCCATTTATTCATCCATCAGCAGTTACAGTTTTTTTTTACTATGCTGTGTTTTGTTTGCTCTAATAATACAATCTAACTGTGTTAGTCATTTCACTAGATTTGTGTCAGTAGCAGTCAGTAGGAGTGATAAGTCCTCCTTGTTAACTTGTACTAAAACAACTAGACGGAGATGAGTTCAGGGTTTGGTTTAATGGCACTGTGTCTCTCTCCTCTAAGGTTTCAAAATAAACTGCTCCTATGAACCTGGATTCATGCTGTGCAGCTGGCAATCGTTACATATCGTGTTTAGGGTTCCCCTCGACCGGGTACATAACAGAATGTGTTATGCATCGACAATGTTCAGTTAATCACTTGGCAGTATGATTATCTATGGAACACAAATTGAAATTCCATAGAACAAGGTTAGTTTGCCCTTGCAAGGATACTGGAGGGGTCCTGGGAGTTTGCCCAACCAGTCTACATGTGCTTTGTGGACTTGGAGAAGGCTTTCGACCGGGTCCCTCGGGGCTTTTTGTGGGGGGTGCTGCGGGAGTATGGTGTGCCGGACCCGTTGCAACGGGCCATCCGGTCTCTGTACGCCTGCAGTAGGAGCTGTGTTCGTATCCTCGGCAGTAAGTCAGATACGTTCCCGGTGGGTGTTGGCCTCCGCCAGGGCTGCCCTTTATCACCGGTCCTGTTCGTGACTTTCATGGACAGGATATCTAGGCGCAGCCGTGGGGCGGAGAATGTCAGGTTCGGGGATCTCAGGATAGCCTCTCTGCTGTTTGCAGATGATGTGGTCCTGTTTGCCTCCTCGGACCATGACCTCCAGCATTCACTGGGGCGTTTTGCAGCCGAGTGTGAAGCGGCGGGGATGAGAGTCAGCACCACGAAATCTGAGGCCATGGTGCTCTGCCGGAAACCGGTGGATTGCTCCCTCCGGGTGGGGACAGAGTGCCTACCACAAGCGAAGGAGTTCAAGTATCTCGGGTCTTGTTCACGAGTGAGGGTAAAATGGAGCGGGAGATCGACAGGCGTATCGGTGCGGCTGCAGCAGTAAAGCAGGCGTTGCACCGGGCTGTCTTGGTGAAGAAGGAGCTGAGCCGGAAGGCGAAGCTCTCAATTTACTGGTCGGTCTACGTCCCAACCCTCACCTATGGTCACGAGCTTTGGATCGTGTCCGAAAGAACGAGGTCGCGGATACAAGCGGCCGAAATGAGTTTCCTCCGTAGAGTGGCCGGGCTCAGCCTTAGAGATAGGGTAAGGAGCTCGGACATCAGGAGGGAGCTTGAAGTCGAGCCGCTACTCCTTCGTGTCGAAAGGAGTCAGCTGAGGTGGTTCGGGCATCTAATTAGGATGCCTCCAGGACGCCTCCCTTTAGAGGTTTTCCAGGCACGTCCATCTGGTAGGAGGCCCCGGGGAAGACCCAGGACACGCTGGAGGGATTATATCTCCCAGCTGGCCTGGGAACGCCTCGGGATCCCCCAGAATGAGCTGGTAGATGTTGCGGGTGAGAGAGAAGTCTGGGTCAGCCTGCTTGACCTGCTGCCTCCGCGACCCGACCTCGGATAAGCGGTGGAAAATGGATGGATGGATGGATGGAAGGTTAGTTTGCCTTGACAAAAGAAGGAAACAGTCCATAGCTCAGGATAAAATGATGAAAATGACAGCCACTGATAGCGAACACCTTCATCAACACTCAAAAAACTTCATCTAGGAATAAATACGTCAGTCGTTGTTCGTACCATACGGTTTAGCCACATACATGTATCCACATAGTTCCGCCTGGTCTCTACTAATATCAGCTATCATAGAGCTCGGCGTGAACACCTATGGCGGAAAAATGTTTTTCCTTAATAGTTTCTGATTCAACAAAGGCAGGACATCAGTGATGACAGGAGGAGAATCTCATCGTTGGTGGGCTTCATCAGTTAAGTGACCCAACGTAACTCACACTTTGCCTTTCACTTGATTCCACACCTGAGATCCAAACGTCAAACAAAAACGGACCAGTTTTACCCTGACACATACTATACATCCGTCCCTTTTAAATATTTCATGAAGCATTTGTTTTCAAATCTTAATCTTTCTATGAAATTAATTTGTATCCATAGATTTAACAACACCTAGTGTGTGTATTTTCCACCAAGTCACATATACCAATCATATTAACTTCATCTGTTTTAAAGTACATGCAAATAGTTTTCATAGGATGCATATACATTCTAGCTACAAAGTGTATGAGAACAGTCTGGTTGCATCTGTTGGACCACCATTCTATTAACACAAAGTAGATATTTAACAGAAAGTGTTCAAATTAACTGCATTCCACAAAACTTGGTTTCAGCTAAATGCAACAAATGAATGGTATCCAAAGGTGGGACAGATAGCACCTGGTGGAGCGGTGAGAAACGAGGAGCAGGGCTCTGACTCGGAGAGGTAGACAAAGAGGCAGGAGGAGATGGTGCAGGTGTCACCATGATTTTTCCTTAACAGTGTATTCAGCGAAGCAAACATGAAACCACTCATACCACTCATGACCCCTTTTGCACTGCTAAATGCTTCAAAGACTAGAAAGCCAAAGGGGAAAGTAAGGATTACAACAGAGAAGCAAATCTACTAGAGCAAGAGAATGCAGAATTCTTACGATATGATGATAAGGGCCGGCTGTGGCTCGGTCCATAGAACTTGACTTGGGAAGCACTCCCGGCCGAAGTGCCCTTGAGCAAGGCTTGGAGTGCCTGCTATGCGGCAGCCCTATCACGCTGAACTCTTACCACAACAATGCAAAATTAAAATAAATGACTTTCCCCACAGGTATTTTCTTATTATTTGTATTCTTATTCTAAATGCCTTGTGAAAACAGAATGCATGAGCAGAATGAAAGTGGTAGTTACTCTCTTGGAGACACAGTTCTAAAAAGAAATATGAGGTAATGGGAGTGAGAACAAGGCAGCAACTGCAAGTGACAGGTTCAACAGGAGAAGACGAGGGACAAGAAAAGAAGATAAAGCACCGCTATGAGGACTAGGGGTGCAACAACGAATCGATAAAATCGATAAAATTCGATTATTAAAAGCGTTGGCAACGAATTTCCTTATCGATTCGTTGTGTCGCGCGATTATTACGCCACTCAATAAGTCACGGAGATGTTTGAGTATGACAAAAAAAGTTGAGTTGAGCGCGGAGCAGAGCGGAGGTCGAGGAGAGACCAGCTGAGACCGTAACGTTGACTGAAACACATAGCGGAGGTAAGGCCGTTCAACAGGCAGCTAGTAGAGGCACTTCCGGTTGAGGCTCCGGTGCTGCGGCTAGTCGGCCGGTTGTGTTCCGTTTTGAAGTGAAGACGTAACGTCCCTCCAGCAGCTTTCTGCTGTTTACTCGTTATTAGCTTGACTAGTTAGCGTTAGCTCGTAAGAACAATGTGTCTGAACAAAGGGAGTGAGAGAGAGAGAGAGAGAGAGAGAGCGTGTGTGTGTGTGCGCGCGTCTGTGAGTGTGTGTGTGCGTCTGTGAGTGTTTGAGTGAGTGTGTGTGTGTGTGCGTC
The DNA here is from genome assembly GCA_023566465.1 of Cottus gobio. Lineage (NCBI taxonomy): Eukaryota > Metazoa > Chordata > Actinopteri > Perciformes > Cottidae > Cottus > Cottus gobio. Next base: position 1,071,528 of record CM042219.1, read on the forward strand.
TGTGAGTGTTTGAGTGTGTGTGTGTGTGTGTGCGTCTGTGAGTGTTTGAGTGTGTGTGTGTGCGTCTGTTAGTGTTTGTGTGTGAATGTGTGCGTGCATCTGTGAGTGTGTGCGTCTGAGTGTAGTTGTGGGGCGGGGGGCGTGGCTAGCGCGCCTGCGGCAGGGAGAGGGAGAGGAACGATCATGGGGATCAGCTGTGCGGCTCATAAGGAGGCACAGCTGATCCACATGATCGTGGGAATGCGTGGGCGGGGACGGGAGCTATAAAGCTCCCAGAGCCACGCAGTAGAGGGGGGCAGAGCTAGGCTGAACAGTGAATGCCTGTGAGTGTCTGTGTCCTGTGCGGCCATGAATAAAGCCCGGAAACGTACAGAGCTGGTGTCGCGTCTGTGTCAGGAGCTTCAGGAAACCCTCGGTAAAGACGAACCTTGCCACAGTGGCGCCCAACGGGGTCTACCGATGGGGGGGAAGCTACGGCGGAGAATGCCGGGGGACGACAACGCGGCGATTGAGGCGCTGTACGCGGCGATGTCTGGCAACGGGGTGCCAGGGGCACCGGAGGCCAGAGACGTGGCGCGGGTGGAGCGGGTCCTGCCGGCCCAGGTGGGGGCGGAGGAGGCGATGTCGTGGCCGACGGCTCGGCGGACGGCAAGAGCAGGGACCCAGACGGACACGAAGCGCTGGAGGCCGGCGGCTACGCAGACTTCGGGTGAGGCAGGCCAGAAGAGGGCAGCAAGGGCGACCCAGACGTCGGGCGGGGCAGCCCCGAGGACGGCGGAGTGTGCAACGCAGACGACGGCCGACGCGGTAGCGCCGCCGACGACGGAAGCGGCGACGCAGACGGCGGCGACCGCTGCAGATCCGACGGTGACGGAAGCGGCAACGCAGACGGCGGAGGCGGTGCCGGCAACGGAGGCGACGGCGCAGACGTCGTGGGGCGCGGCGGCGACGGCGGCGGAGGTGACGGCGCGGACGTCGGCGGCGGAGGTGGTTCCGGCAGCGGTGGCGCGGACGTCGGCGGGAGCGCCACCCGACCAGGAGGGTCGGGAGAGGCCGCGGACGAAGAGCCGCCAGGAGGCGGCAAGGATCGACAGGCCGGTAGCACGGAGGGCTCCCCAGCGGCGGAGGTGGGGCCGGTCGGCGTGGAAGGAGCGGGACCGGGACCCAGGGCCAACGGGAACGGGTAGCGGCAACGGCGGCAGTGCCCGGCCGGAAGGACGGTGGGCGCAGGAGGCGTCGGGGCGGGCGTGCTGGGCGTGCGGCCGCCGGGGACACCTCCAGCGCCAGTGCGGTAAGGAGTGCTGGACCTGCGGACACCGGGCCCACGTCCGGAGGACGTGCGGTGGGGTCGAGGGGGGCCGGGGAAGGCAGGTCGGCCGAACCCGGGACCCCTCGCTGGTCCCGGAGACGGCACCCGGGCGGACGCCCCGGCGCCGGACGGGCCCTGCTAGCCGGTGGGAGGAGGAGATGGAGAATCTCCGGAGCTGTCTCCGCAGAGCCATTGGAGAGCGGAGACAGGACAGAGGGGCAATTAGGCAGCTGAGCCGGAGAGTCCGGGTCGAGCGAGCCGCTCGGGCCCGGTTAGAAGGCCAGCTGGCAGGGGCACAGTGGGGACCAGTCTGGGTCCCGCAACCTTAAACTTTCTCTCCCTCTTGTGTTGCTGGTGGCCGCGTCGGACGGAGGGTGAGAGCCGGTTTGGTCCCGGGAGGAGGCCGGCGGGCATCGCGAGGGACCTGCCTCCCGGGGCGCTCGATCGCCCTCTGTTCGGGCCATGTCCTGCGCCCGGACCCCCACGGATGGAGGATGCCAACGCCCGGACCACCCGTTGGCATCTGGCTGGAAAGCAAGTTAATTCCATGGTGGTCCATAGGTCGGGGGTGCAGATGGTCGCGGCTGACTCCCACTCCCGCTCCCAGTGGGAGGGAGGGGGGGGGGGGGGGAGTTGGTTAGACCGGTGGCTCTCCGGCCTAAGTCGGGCGGTGGGGGTATGTGGGGCGGGGGGCGTGGTTAGCGCGCCTGCGGCAGGGAGAGGGAGAGGAACGATCATGGGGATCAGCTGTGCGGCTCATAAGGAGGCACAGCTGATCCACATGATCGTGGGAATGCGTGGGCGGGGACGGGAGCTATAAAGCTCCCAGAGCCACGCAGTAGAGGGGGGCAGAGCTAGGCTGAACAGTGAATGCCTGTGAGTGTCTGTGTCCTGTGCGGCCATGAATAAAGCCCGGAAACGTACAGAGCTGGTGTCGCGTCTGTGTCAGGAGCTTCAGGAAACCCTCGGTAAAGACGAACCTTGCCACAGTAGTGTAGAGAACAAGTTCTGACGTTCAAACAAATCCTGTTAAGTTTTCTGATTAGTATTTTTCTTTATTTTTTATAAGTTATTTATTGTTCTGACAGCTCAGGTCCCATTAAACAAAATGTTGTGCACTTTATTTAATAAAAGCCTATATATTTGGCAGTTGTAAAGCATACATGTGTATGTTTGTGTTAGTCCATTATTTTTTTTATTTATTATTACTACAGCTTAGGGATGTTCAAGGAGCAACCTTTTTATGCACTTTCTGAAGATTTTTGCACCGTCAGTTCTGTTTTTGAATAAAGGGTTGGAAATTATGCTTTTTATCCAATTCATCGAAAAAATAATCGACAGATTAATCGATTATTAAAATAATCGTTAGTTGCAGCCCTAATGAGGACTGCGATTCTCATCTTTTGTCCTCATAGAAGATGTACATCAATACACAAACGTTCAAAACTAATTTCATCTTTTGATTCAGCTCTGTGTTTTTTCCCTGTTAGAGTGTTAGAACAGCTAGAGAGCCACGGCTGAATAAAATGCCACTTTCTGTTATTTTTGACTCAAACGGTGAGAGGCCACACTGCAAGGTGACCCTTATCCATTTATCTGCTCAAGACTCAAAATGATTTGAAGCCCTGGAGGCTGGGAATTGCAGGCCTTGCCAACTCCAATCTAATTTAGTCAGGAAAACTGGAATTGCCAAGTGCAATTGTGACACGTGTACACATGTATAGAAAAGATTCATGATTCTGGGACCGAAGTCGAACCCCAGATATGCACTGTATAATGACAAAAATACATGTCCAAGTTTACAACTAAACTGAAAATGTTTAAACCTCTTACATAAAATCAATAAGATATTTGATAAATGTTCTCCTGTGGAAAACTATAAAAAATATAGATAAGAGAAATCATATTACATTCAGTGGGAAATCACTCGTTCACAGTATGACTGCTCTCTGCCCCAAGCAAGCACTCATATTTACTGTGAAAAAACACATTATGGTTATGGGTTGTCGAAACCATTTTCATAATTTGCATTTTCATAGTTTGTAGATTCCCGTCTCCCTAACGAGTCAAATGTACATGCTTTGTTTAACAGTGAAGTTAATGTTCAGGGTGTAAAGTAGTCCACAAGCAAAGATTACATTGCTGAAATGGAGCATGTTGTATTAAATAAAGCAATACATTTTCACACAGAAGGGTTAGCAGTAGTAACAGCATAGTACAAATTAATGTGTAACAAATTAAAAAAGACTAATTTAGTGTTAAAACCCGGTTTACTGTTTGAACACTGACCAGGCTCAGCATGAAGTAATCCCATGTTAGAAAGGGAGAGGAACTTTCTGAAGCTACTTGAGGCTGCAATAAGCATCTCTAGTGCCGTACACTGGCCCCTTTAGGGTAAGCTTGGGTTGAAGTTAAGATGACTGGCTCAGTGGGGGCTACTGTAAGACTGGGTTCAGGTTAAGGTGAGGGGGGAAAAACAACAACAAAATATGTACTATGGTATTTACTATAATTATCTAACAGGTCTAAAACATAGGATCTGAAAAACACTCACATCTTTATATATTATATGGTCCAGATTTCTCCATCAATTGTCAGAAAAGGAAATTGGAGATAAATTGGCCCAGAATGTATCTGTTTTGTATTCAACCCGAAGGGTTGGCCCAGCTGATCCAAAATACCGCTGCCATGGGCTTCTCCTGCAAAGATGGCCCCCAGTGGGTCTATTCCTCCTGTCAGTGGTCTTTCCAAGATATCAGGTCACATCAGTCATTACCCAGGGCTTACTGTACAAGGTTATGTAACCATAAACTACAGGTCCCATAAATTACTGAAGTTCAGTGTAGACAGCAGAGGAGGTTTTCTGAAAGACGGAAGAGACTGCTAACAAAGAAAAAAAAACACTGGAAACATGTATGTGAACGCCCCTCAAGTCAACAACTCAAAACTATTTAACATATTGATTAAGTAATAAAATACAAGACATTTTCTTTTGGGCAACTTTAACGTCCGTAGAACGACTTCCCAACTCGGGAACAGGAGCATCCCAGGGGCAAGTGAATGCATCTTGGTCTGCCATTCAAGTTTTCATATGAATTGCCTCTAATTTGTTCTGGTGTCGGTGTGTTTGTGCGCTGTGCCGACCTGCAGATGTTTAATCTGTGCTTGCTGCCTTTCCAAAACTGGTAAGTTTTTGTCAAACTTCTGCTGCTGCTGATATCAAGGGCTGTTTTTTTTTTGGCAGTCAGTCATTTCTTGCTAAACATCTCCCAAGTAAGATATGTCCTAATGTAACATTTCTGTTCAGTTTCACTCCAGCAACTCAAACAGCAGGTCAAATAAGCTAAGCCACTTCTGTCTCACACAGTGCTTTTAAACGGATCCAACTGATTTTAGTTCCGATTTAAAGCAATTTTTAAACTTTTGTCAACATTCACAAACTATTATGTGCCACCATTTCAAATGTTTCAAATTCCTTTCTGAACAATGCAGGCGTCAATAAATGGAATGTGTGAGATCAGGGATGTATATAGGAGAACAATATGAAGCGGTGAAGATTGGGGCAGTAATAACAGCAACTACTTTCCCCCTGAGTAAAAAAATAACTTTTTGAGGAAATTGGATTTGATCATAAATGCAGCTGTGGTTGTAACTTGATGCTTAAGTACTCATTACATCACGCTTCAAAATCAGTTAACATATTTTTCTCATGTTCACACATTTGGAACAAATTAGGTTCACTTGCCCTGCTAAAGGGAACTATGAGCTGTGAGAATCAAAACAACCTTACTATATATAGCCGACCCACTGTACCACCACGGTTACAGCCATCAGAAAAGCCTCCGTACAATCAGAGGCGAAGACAGATGTTTAGTACAGAAGAGAGTAATCACAATAAAAACCTTACCGACTGCTTTCTCATTTGCAGCCTTGATTATTTGACTTGACGTGACTTTATTCGATGCATCTATGCACACAAACTAGATGCACTGTGTTGAGTGTTTACAACACAAATAAAGTAACTCAATGATATGCTGTTTGTCTGCTATACAATTAGACGTGAAAAGTTGCATAACATAATTTAAATGAATATGCTTATTCTGTGTGACAGTCTGATAAAAGATTCTGATTGTCTTTTGTACATTTAAAATGTACTTTTCATCGTAAGGTGGACATAGTTTGAGTTTGAATGGATCAGTGTTCTAAATGCTACGCTAAGTATCTAGTCCCTAGATGTTGAAAGTTGATTGGCCTTTAATGACTGTAAATGCACTGCCTGTCTGCACCTCTTTTCCTGCTGTGGGACTCTCAAGTTGAAGGCTTGTGCTGTCTAACCTCTCACATGAGTTGTGAATATGTGTGTCTCTGTATTTCTGCTGTTAGAGTAAATCTTTTTGAAGTTTGGCCTCCAGACATTTCTGTAAAAGGAGGTCATTCTGGCCCTGTCTTCACATGTTGTATATTTTAAGCTGGCTTCTAGTGGCGGGCTCTGCAGACAAACATGCCCCCCAAACAAATTGAAGGCAACATGTGCTTTTAAAAATTGAAACGTCAATGTCTGCGGCTGTGCTCCTTGTTGAAGATTGGTCACTGGTCTGTGGGAACCCTGACCCAATCACTTACTTTTTCTGCCTTCGTCCCAAAAGAAATCACAGATAACCACGTGACCGATGAAAGACCCGAGGAACTTAAAAGCCAGGAGAAAAACGTAGATGCACTGTACAGTGGCGACTTACAATGCAGCCGAGTTATGTCATTTGTCACACCAGAAAAGCTACGGTCAAAAAACCAGTATGTTCCTCTGCTGTTTTCTGTAGAGCTAATCTCTCTCTCTATAAGTAGCCCACATAATTTAAAAATCACGACTACCGACAGAAGAGCTACTAAAAATTGTGGATGGGCAGATCTTGTAATCTGATCGTCATTTAAAGTAGATTATCAATATGTTTTTTGCCAGATTTGCTCGTGGCACAGAAAATAGAACGGATACTATTACTAAATAGCTCCATTATAGTTGCCTCCAACATTAAAATGCATCTCACATGTATGCATAAAGAATAATGGTATGATATTATCATAATGGATAACAAAGTGTAAAATGAACTATACAAAACAATTGTAGTAGCATGGCCGCAGCTGTCACTGCTGTCACTGTTCAGTTTCCTGCCAAACTGTAACGGCGACTCTGAAGTTAGAGTTTCACTGAGTCACTCTTCAACTTGTTGAGTGGTCCCTTTTCTCCAATGGGTGTTTCAGTGGAGACGTTGTGCAGTGATAACTTTATTGTGCACACTGAAGTAGCACACACTGTAGCTGGCTAGTGTTGAGCCTGTGACACAGAAAGGCCAAATGGAAACAGGATTTACGTATATGGAGATTAGATATTGCCCTTGTACATGCTCAGTTTACCGCCTGAAAAATAAATCCCTTATTAGTTTCACAGTATGGAAATGTATTCCCTGCAATTTACCCATCCTTAGTAATCAAGGAGCAGTGAGCTACTGAGAAGCGCCCGGGAGCACCTGGGGGTTCAGCGCTCATGGACACTTCCACATGCAAACTATAAGGAGACCAGGAATCGAACTGGCTACCTTGTGGTTTTAGTATGAACACTCTCCCAATGAGCTACAGCCGCCACATAATTCATAGTTCATAATAGATTTGTTCCCCTGCAGCCCACAGCAATGAAATAATGTCCTGTTAGGTCCCAAGAATCTGTCAGAATTAATACAAAGCCTATAACATTCTTAGTATTGTCCAAAGATCAGCATTTTGAAAGGATTTCTGCTAAAAGTGTAGGTTAACAACAACTGGAACCATAGTCACATTGGCATGTTTTTTTTTGTACGCAGCGTCATTTGTTATAACAAGCAACAACTTTGTAATCCTACATTTACTGTGGTGAAAAATAAAACATGTCTGATAATCAGCCACCCCTCAGACACACATACACTGCTGTCAGAGTCCTTCAGCGGAAACAGCTTTTCCTCAAGAGCTGCCTTCCAAAAACACTTGACAAGAACAGAAATTGGCAATTCATGCCAACATTTTTTTTTCTCCTTTTTTTTCACCCATCTCATTTTTTATTGATCGCAATCACTTGTTCCCTGCACATGTTCAAATTGCAGAGCGAGTGTTTGTCTTTTTTCCTCTCCAACAGCAAGAAGAATAGCCTAATCAAGGCAAATTGGTGCTAATCTTCTCACTCTTTAACGTGAGATTTAGAGAGGAGCCAAAAAAAAATTCAATACGAATGAACAGGATAGGCAGCGAATATATTGTATAGGGAATAACTGAGAGGCAGATAGACAATGCCAAGCAGTGATCCAGAGAGAAACACAAGAGACACAGATGGAGAGACAGTGAGAGGCCTCGAGTGCCACCTACCAACTTGTTGAGGGGTCTAGCAGTTGAATGGCACTGGTCCGCTGCCAACGTGTGTCATTCCAATCTGTGCTTGCAAAACTAAGGACAGAAAGAAAAGGAAATGTACAAAATCAGAAATAATGACTGCAAGAATCAACCCAACGACATTAATCACCTTCCTGTATGCTCGTCTGTGTTCTTTAGATGACAAATTGTTGCTTTCATTCATTCAAACAGCAACATTTGATGTGAATGAAATATGATTCCTTAAGATAAGGAATGTTGAAAACATTTGATCTGGTCTGGTCAGTGTGGTACACCTCTGACGCATGATGGAGGTTCTCCCTCAACCACAACTGATGCAACATTATTTGATATATTCTTTAACAATAAAAGTCTATTGGTATTTTTGCCTGCCTTCTTTCTCACGGGGTACGTTATTAGCAGAGGTTTGCCAAAAGATGTTATCATCACCAGGGCTAGAGAAATATACACATATACACACACATATACAAACATACATATACATATATACACATATATCACACATATATATATACACATATACATATATGTATATTATGTATATATATATATATATATAATTTCCAGTGAGCACTGCTTACTGGAAATTAGCAGATTGCAGGTGAAGTATATTATTAAAACATTGGGAACAATAAATTAACTATTTAAGAAAATGTTTTTTATCATGTCCATATGTCTGAAATAATCCTCATGTGCTTTTGCACTGTATAAGTATAGTTATAACCACTATTATAAGCACATACATGTTATGGACGGGACCCCCAATTGCCACCAAGTATTTCTCACATTGCTTATAAGTCATAATACAATTATTAATAACAATGTGTTATGATTCTCGTTATAAAGCTTTGAGCTATACAGGACCAAAAGCAGATTACAACACATTATAAGTACATTTATAATGCATTACAGACATGACCCTGCATTCATTATTGAGGACCTTGCTTGTCCAAGGCAAACTTAATATAACTAATCTTTACCTGAAGAAAACACATTTTCCTTGACCCTTATCCTGTGAGGATCCTGGAGGCACCACCACAAGGGGGTGCCACAGTAACCCTGGCGGCAGCCAGAGTGTGTGTCTCTCTCTCTCACTCCCTTACAATCAGGTTGACGCAGGACAGCTGGGAGGGAGATGGCCGCCGCTCGCAGCTGCAGAGCGTTAGAGACAATCACGGCACAGCTTAAAGGTGGCTTCCTCCCGGATGTTCGGGGTCAGGAGATTGCACTTCTTGCATATGATCTGCTCAGCCCAAGACACGAGACTCGAGACGCCGCCGGGGCAGCGGCAGGTTTTCGGGAGACACTTTTGGATTTACGTGCTTGGATGAGTAGTGCTTGCGAGACAGCATATTTATGTTTGTTTTTTGAGAGACATGGGATTTACGTTAGCCGAGTAGTGCCTGCGGGCCTGAGTCTTTAAGTTGTGTTTTTCCTGAGGAACTGTGCATTTATGTTCTTTTGTCGGTGAAGAGACAATAAAATTCCTTTTGTTTATACTTTAACCGTGTTCCGAGGGTTTTTGCTATTGGGTCCAGAACCATATCGTGACAGAATCTCCTGACCAAGACAAGGACCCAGCAAAACCTGGTTGTGATGGATAGCCCGCCGCTACGCCGGCTGTATCTGCTCAATGGCCTGGGTTACATCGACGTGGAGTATCTCGGGTACAAGGAGCCCTATAAGGAGGAGAACCCCGAGCCGGATCCCTGGCCAGGTACGGGGTGGGCGTTGGGTGGGCCCCGGAGTCTCCAACGGGCTAGGGGCTCTGGCCCGGAGGCCAGAGCCTCGGGATCTCGACGCCAGCGGAGGAGTCGTCCAGCTTTGTCGGCGCCACGGCCGGCTCCTGCTCCACGTGTCCTGTCGGCGCCCCGGCCGGCTCCTGCTCCACGTGTCCTGTCGGCGCCCCGGCCGGCTCCTGCTCCACGTGTCCTGTCGGCGCCCCGGCCGGCTCCTGCTCCACGTGTCCTGTCGGCGCCCCGGCCGGCTCCTGCTCCGCGTGTCCTGTCGGCGCCCCGGCCGGCTCCTGCTCCGCGTGTCCTGTCGGCGCCCCGGCCGGCTCCTGCTCCGCGTGTCCTGTCGGCGCCCCGGCCGGCTCCTGCTCCGCGTGTCCTGTCGGCGCCCCGGCCGACCCCTGCTCCGCGTGTCCTGTCGGCGCCCCGGCCGGCTCCTGCTCCGCGTGTCCTGTCGGCGCCCCGGCCGGCTCCTGCTCCGCGTGTCCTGTCGGCGCCCCGGCCGGCTCCTGCTCCGCGTGTCCTGTCGGCGCCCCGGCCGGCTCCTGCTCCGCGTGTCCTGTCGGCGCCCCGGCCGGCTCCTGCTCCGCGTGTCCTGTCGGCGCCCCGGCCGGCTCCTGCTCCGCGTGTCCTGTCGGCGCCCCGGCCGGCTCCTGCTCCGCGTGTCCTGTCGGCGCCCCGGCCGGCTCCTGCTCCGCGTGTCCTGTCGGCGCCCCGGCCGGCTCCTGCTCCGCGTGTCCTGTCGGCGCCCCGGCCGGCTCCTGCTCCGCGTGTCCTGTCGGCGCCCCGGCCGGCTCCTGCTCCGCGTGTCCTGTCGGCGCCCCGGCCGGCTCCTGCTCCGCGTGTCCTGTCGGCGCCCCGGCCGACTCCTGCTCCGCGTGTCCTGTCGGCCCCCCGGCCGACTCTCGCCCCTGTCCCGAGTCCTCCGACTGTGCCGCTGTCAGCCCCTGTCCCAGTTTCTGTCACCGTGCCGCTCCCAGCCCCGGTCCCGTGTCCCGCCTCTGTGCTAGCCTCGACCCCTGTTTTCCCGACCGCACCGCGGATAGTCCCGGCCCGGTCGGCGGCTCTGTCGACCCTAGCTCCCCGAGTCCCGCCGGCAGTCCGGCCCGGCTCTGTCTCACGAGTCCCATCGGCGGTCCGGCCGACACCGGTCCCATCGGTGGTCCGACTGACCCCTGCTCCCCCAGTCCCCTCGGCGGTCCGGCCGACGCCTGTCTCGTCGGCGGTCCGGCCGCCACCCGTTCCCCGAGCCCTGCCGGCAGTCCGGCCCGGCTCGTCTCCTGCGATTCTTGTCGGCGGTCTGGCCGACACTTGCCCCTCGAGTCCCGTCGGCGGTCCGGCTGACATAGGTCCCTTGGGTCCGGTTAGGTCCCGTCCCGAGTTCCGTCCGGTTAGGTCCCGTCCCGAGTTCCGTCCGGTTAGGTCCCGTCCCGAGTTCCGTCCGGTTAAGTCCCGTCCCAAGTTCCGTCCGGTTAAGTCCCGTCCCAAGTTCCGTCCGGTTAAGTCCCGTCCCAAGTTCCGTCCGGTTAGGTCCCGTCCCAAGTTCCGTCCGGTTAAGTACCGTCCCGAGTTCCGTCCGGTTAAGTCCCGTCCCGAGTTCCGTCCGGTTAAGTTCCGTTCGGTTAAGTCCCGTCCCAAGTTCCGTTCGGTCAAGTCCTGTCCCAAGTTTCGTCCCGCTAGGCCCCGTCCCGAGCCCTGTCCGGTCAAGTCCCGTCTCGAGCCAAGTGTAGGTTGGTCCCGTCCTCCGGCCCGTCCTCCTGAGTCTCCGCCTGGTGGCCGTCCTCCGGCCCGTCCTCCTGAGTCTCCGCCTGGGGGCCGTCCTCCGGCCCGTCCTCCCGAGTCTCCGCCTGGGGCCCGTCCTCCGGCTCGTCCCCCTGAGTTTGGTTGTCCAGTGACTTTTTCCTGTGTTCCAGGTCTCTCTCCACGAGCCGGTGGGCGTCAGGAGTGTTTTGGCCCTCCTACCGGGCCCCCCTCCACCCACCCTGGTCCGGTGATACCGCGGACGCCTGGAGGCGTCCGTTAAGGGGGGGGTACTGTGAGGATCCTGGAGGCACCACCACAAGGGGGTGCCACAGTAACCCTGGCGGCAGCCAGAGTGTGTGTCTCTCTCTCTCACTCCCTTACAATCAGGTTGACGCAGGACAGCTGGGAGGGAGATGGCCGCCGCTCGCAGCTGCAGAGCGTTAGAGACAATCACGGCACAGCTTAAAGGTGGCTTCCTCCCGGATGTTCGGGGTCAGGAGATTGCACTTCTTGCATATGATCTGCTCAGCCCAAGACACGAGACTCGAGACGCCGCCGGGGCAGCGGCAGGTTTTCGGGAGACACTTTTGGATTTACGTGCTTGGATGAGTAGTGCTTGCGAGACAGCATATTTATGTTTGTTTTTTGAGAGACATGGGATTTACGTTAGCCGAGTAGTGCCTGCGGGCCTGAGTCTTTAAGTTGTGTTTTTCCTGAGGAACTGTGCATTTATGTTCTTTTGTCGGTGAAGAGACAATAAAATTCCTTTTGTTTATACTTTAACCGTGTTCCGAGGGTTTTTGCTATTGGGTCCAGAACCATATCGTGACATATCCAGTGATAAAGTGATCAAAGAACAAATCGTTCCTCATTTTCTCATTTGTTTCAACCCTTCACTTCTGATGAACAAAAGAAACTTCCAGAAGCTAGAAATTGTGGACGACAAGGACATGGGAAAAAGAGTAAAAGAGGCTGAACCTATCCTTGGATTCAAAAGTGTCAAGTTTCCTCTTTGTCCACTAATAAATATTTCATTTTTTCATGAATTTCTATGATGTCTGAGTCTGAGCGCACTTATCTATGCCAAGGTTAAATACATATGAGTCGATAGAGATTGTGTCCACCTCTCAACTTTCATGTGGCCAAAGACTGTTTCCCCAGAGTAAAAGGCCATTTTGACACCGGGATTAGTGTAATGCTGTTTAGACCAACGAGAGAGACGCCTGGGTGTGGCTGACAGAGAGAGAAAGACATGGGAGGGAGAGAGATAAAGCAACTTTTATAGTGATCAAATTAAAACTCAGAGACAAAATGCTAGCATGGAGGAAAACACACACACAAACACGCACATTAGAGACATGAGAGGTCCAACTCTTCAATGTGACATTGAGCTAATCAGATTTGAGGGAGAAGTGTTGGATAAACAAATCGCTCTCTCTGCATCACCAGCCCCCCCTCTCCTCCACAGTATCTCTCCCCCACTCTCTCACTAATCAGTAGAAGAGCTTTTAGAGTGCAGGGAGAGATTCATATTTACTAACTAATTCATGTCAACAGCCAAATCTACTCTATGACGATGAATAAACAACTATTTACCCCATAACCACTCTTCACACGAAAAAGCCAACTTTTTTCACAAAAGCCACAAAGCCGAATAGCAGCAGGGCACCACCAGCCAAACGAAAGGGATTGTGAGATACATTCTGAATACTGGTAATATGCATGCCAGCCATAACTTCCTTCTTTACCCCCAACAGAGTCTCTATTTTGTTTATTTTAACCAGGTTCCCTTTCAGTAGTTTTTACAATGAGTCAAAAGACAAAACCCCTCAGAAAATCTCATTCATCTCCTCAAAGTGTTTAACTTTGATTTGTGCCAACTGCTTGCTGGTGCCGCATGTGAGAAAACTGAGAACACTTTTTTTGGTATCATTATTTTGCAACTCACTGCAGTTCTCTAGCAGTGCTACTACCACGGTAAGAGACAAAACGGCTTTAGATTCAAATCATGCATACATTGTGCCACTATTCTTAACTCCCCATCAGGCCTGGTATCGGAACATTGGGTTCAGCCTCTGGGACTGAGCAAATCAAACAAATATAAATAAATATTAAAAAAAAAAAAAAAAAAAAGTAAAATCTCTGCCTCATAAGTCAATATAAATGAATTGTGTCATGTTTATAACACTATTACACAATAATTATAAACATAAACCATAAGCATGACTTAAAGTGACTCAAAACCGATTAAAAATGCACCCAGAGTTTTGAAAAAATGCTGATTAAAAAAGATAGGAACTAGCTAGAAGGCTTTTTTGGGAATCCATAGAGCCTACAGAGTCTGCCAAAACCAACCATTCCACTCTCACACAAAGCATCGCAAAGATATACACAAGAATGTCATTTGTGTCCAGCAAAAAATATGAAAATGTACTTACTTATGGCTGAAATATGAATATTCCAGGCCTTCTTGCTCCCTAATCACAGCTAAGGCCAAGGAGCACCATGCTGCAGTGAAACGAGCCCCGTTTAGGGACCAACGAGGACTGTGGGAACTTTCATGCTTGAGCGGAGTTAACATGAGTTCTCGACATGTCTGAACTAAAATAATTATTATAAATACTTAACTTCACTCAATCAAAGCCAAACTTCGCACAGATATTTTTCTTTTCGAAAAATATATTTTTTGTTGTTGTTGTTGTATGTGTACTATCATAAACCAATATACCACTAACACATACGTATATGGCCTTATTATCTATCTTCACAGGGGTTTTCTGTATGTTATAGCTTTTTAAATTTTTCAAATAGACCTTGTGAATGAGGAGATAATCAGGATTTAATATGAGATAAAAAGCATCTGCAATTTTGGATGAAAAATTGGTGGGGAGCATAGACCTATTCGTGAATAGAGAGTTATGGAGACAATTCCAAGGCAAATGTTTTGTTCATTTGAAAAAAAGATTTTAACCTGAAAAATCAAGTTTTGTTCTTGAACTTTGTTCAACAATGAAAAAAATTCAAAATAAAAAAGAATGTATAAAAAAAATGTTTGGGTCAAATATAATTTTGATTCAGTTCTGTTTTTTTATTTTTTAAATAAAATGTATTTTTCAAGTTTTAGTAACATATTTTATATTTTCAAATCTTATTTTTTCAGGTTCAAATCTTTTTTTCACTTTTAGATCTTTTTTTCCAGGTTTAGACTTTTGTCCCGGATCTGGCGTGGGGGGTGTGGTTTCAACTACAGAGGCGTGGTTTCATGAGTGACAGCGTAACAGAGTAGGCTGAGGACCGGTCTCAACCACGTTGCCTTCAGAAAGCGTGGTTACCGCGAGAATTATGACACTACTTTCATACAGCATATTCACGTGACTGGCAATAAACAAAATTGACGCCAGTGACACAGTTATGTTTAGCAAGCTGTTTAGACCATACTTAACATATAAATCACAGGAAAAGAGCAATACACTATGCAAGGTTGTGCCGTTCAAAAACCACACTATAATATCTGACGCTTCACATCGCTAATGTTTTATATTATAGACTACGGACTTTCATCATAACGATATTCTACGCTGTGCAATCATCCAGATTAAACACTTAACCTAACTCTCATTGTGTTGCTACAATGACCTGCAGTGAATCATACACACAGCAGTTAGTGTGATGGAGATGCTTGCTGCAACATTCATTTAGGATTTTGACAGCATTATCACGAAAAGTAAAACAAATTGTGAAAAAATATCACTTGTTGTTCCCATTAGGAGTCAAACCGCTGATCATGACCGGCATTAGGCCTTTCAGTGTCGCCTTTACTAGAGCTGAGCTATAGAAAAAACCGAAGGATAGATTGAGTACTATTAATTTAACACTCAAATTAGAAACTATGTCACTAATAATCATCATGAACTGCGTTTTCTTTTGTCACATCAGCGTTAATGCAGGTAGCTCATCACGTATGTTATTTCAGTAAATTATGCAAGAAGAAAAGGCAGCCAGTGTTAGAATATATTGTAGAAATATTACGATATTGCAAGGTTACTATATTACATACCTAATTTACTCAGGTTCACATTGTATTATTGTGAAGCCTTTTGTGATGTGGATGTTATATGCGTTGTACTCTCAGTCAGCCTCTTCCCTCCGTGGCTTAGTAGTAGTTCAGAAGTAGTTCAGGCCAGAAGTCTGAACTTGAAAAAATAATAATTTGAAAGTGAAAAAAATATTTTAACCTGAAAAAAAAATATTTTAACCTGAAAAAAAATATATTTTAACCTGAAAAAAAATATTTAAGACTGAAAAAAAAGAGTGAAAGTTGAACATATAAAATATGTTACTGAAAACTGAAAAAATATATTTTATTAAAAAACGGCTCCATAGAGAGTCATTATAATCACTTACTGCCATATATCTCAACGGATAGATGAAGGCAGCAATGTTACATATTCCATGTATGAAGGGGGCTGCAGCATCCACTGTAGCATAAGGCAAGGAAACGGCAACAGATTTCCAGTCACACGACTCACTCAAACATTTGCATTCACGCCTACAGAGTTCACCATGAGCTGACTGTCTTTGGTCTGTTGTATCTTTTTATATCTAATCACATTACTTCACATATGCATACAAATATATAATGGAAAATCAATCTGTCATTTCATCCACAGAAAAATACAACTACAATTTACTTCCTGGTCAATTAACTGCCATTGTACAATAAAGGATTTCATGGAGACATGTCGTAGTACTTTAACACTACATAGGAAAAAACTAAATAATAATTGAATGCTTGATTTTGTTTGTAAATTAAATATCTTTAGGTTTTTAACTGTTGATCAAACTTGACCTGGACTCTTTGGCCAGATGGAGTATTTGGTCAGACATGACCTGGACTCTGGTCAGACATGACCTGGACTCTGGTCAGACATGACCTGGACTCTTTGGTCAGACATGACCTGGAGTCCTTGGTCAGACATGACTTGGACTCTGGTCAGACATGACCTGGACTCTGGTCAGACATGACCTGGACTCTTTGGTCAAACATGACCTGGACTCTTTGGTCAAACATGACCTGGACTCTGGTCAGACATGAACTGGAGTCTTTGGTCAGACATGACCTGGACTCTTTGGTCAGACATGACCTGGACTCTGGTCAGACATGACCTGGAGTCTTTGGTCAGACATGACCTGGACTCTGGTCAGACATGACCTGGAGTCTTTGATCAGACATGACCTGGACTCTGGTCAGACATGACCTGGAGTCTTTGGTCAGACATGACTGGAGTCTTTGGTCAGACATGACTGGAGTCTTTGGTCAGACATGACCTGGAAGTTTTGGTCAAACATGAATTGGAGTCTTTCGTCAGACATTACTTGGACTCTTTGGTCAGACATGATTTGGGCCCTTTGGTCAGACATGAACTGGAAAACTGAAAACTTTTTTAATCACAGAGATAATCATTATCACAAGAAAATTGTGTAAAAAAAGTGAGGAATAGAGGAGGTCGAAAGAGCATTTGGTTGGCACTACTGCAGTGATAATGAGACACATGTCACCCTGTCACCTCTCCACCTCTTTAACATGCGACACTTGCATCACCTTATTATACTGCAGCCATCTGTCTATTAATTTATACTCACAACTATCTAATTTCACTTCAGCATTTGATGACAAGAAAGTCAATCTCTCCTGTTATACAATTAAAATATAAATAGTTAATTTGAAAACATAAATTAGATATTGATATATCATGATATTTACAAAATTGTGAATTATTCAACATGATAACCAGATCCATAAAGAAATATGATTCCCAGGTTGGTGTGGAAGGACTTGACTGGCCTCCACACAGCCAGCATCAGTTTATGACCTCACTAATGCTCTTGTGACCAAATGGGAGCAAATCTCTGCAGCCAGGATCCAACGTCTATAGTGGAAACGTTGAAACCACAAGAGAGGAGGCGGTTCGAGTAGAAGATTAATGCTCATTATTTTTGGAAAGACAACCATCACACATGGTCGCCATGTGTCCACATAACAAAGATACATACTGATGTTGCAGCACTCCAGTCCAGTCCATACAGATTTATGTTATCTCATAAACAGCACTCAAAAGTAGTGTTACGTATCATGTATTTCAGTTGTGTGAAGATTTAGCCGATTAACATTATTTGTTTAATGGTTAAATAGTTCCAAAAATTGAACTGTCTTCATATACAACCAGGACAAATTAACAATCAAGAAAATGTTAGTTTTATCCAACTCAATTATTCATGCATTTATTTGATTATACATCTCCCTGTCAGTAAATCCATTCGTCTGTTTATCAGTGTTCTGTATCTCACTTAGATAGCAGCTTTTTCACTGTGCCAAGGAAGCAGGATAACATTCTGCTCGTAGGAGGGTTGGCTGAGCCGCACTGTTCCTTTTCCATATTTATGACTGAGAGGTGTGCGAGGAATTGCTTCCACACCCCCTCCCACTTTATGTCTTCTTCATCTTCCAACTATCTATCCATCCATCTGTCCATCCCTTCATAGTACCTGCTGATCTGTTGAGTTTTCTTCTTGTGCTGAATGTACAACAATGTGTGAGTTGTATCAATTTAAAATAGTGTCCCATCTTGTTCTTAAAGGTCTTTCATGATCTGACAGTTTTGTTTTTATCTTGAATCTAGCATCCACATCGATCCATCCAAGTGAAGTTTTCCCTGCTGTTGGCTTTACATCATTTTGTTTTTAGCTCTGGCTGATATAGTAGCACATTGTTTAGGAGTGTAGTAATTAAGTTAGATCATTGGTAGGAGTGGGTAATGAAGTTAGATCATTGGTAGGAGTGAGTAATGAAGTTAGATTATTGGTAGGAGTGAGTAATGAAGTTAGATTATTGGTAGGAGTGAGTAATTATGTTAGATCATTGGTAGGAGTGAGTAATGAAGTTAGATTATTGGTAGGAGTGAGTAATGAAGTTAGATTATTGGTAGGAGTGAGTAATGAAGTTAGATTATTGGTAGGAGTGAGTAATTATGTTAGATCATTGGTAGGAGTGAGTAATGAAGTTAGATTATTGGTAGGAGTGAGTAATGAAGTTAGATTATTGGTAGGAGTGAGTAATTATGTTAGATCATTGGTAGGAGTGAGTAATGAAGTTAGATTATTGGTAGGAGTGAGTAATGAAGTTAGATTATTGGTAGGAGTGAGTAATTATGTTAGATCATTGGTAGGAGTGAGTAATGAAGTTAGATTATTGGTAGGAGTGAGTAATGATGTTAGATCATTGGTAGGAGTGAGTAATGAAGTTAGATCATTGGTAGGAGTGAGTAATAAGGTCACACCATTGGTACAAGTAAGTAATGATGTTAGATCATTGGTAGGAGTGAGTAATGAAGTTAGATTATTGGTAGGAGTGAGTAATGAAGTTAGATCATTGGTAGGAGTGAGTAATGAGGTCACACCATTGGTACGAGTAAGTCATGATGTTAGATCATTGTAGGAGTGAGTAATGAAGTTACACCATTGGTAGGAGTGAGTGGTGAAGTTACACCATTGGTTGGTCAAGACTTGGTGTATAAAGTACCCAAAAGCTATACTTGAATAAAAGTAAAGATACCTTACTGGAAAATTACTCCAGTAAAAGTGAAAGTCGCCTATTAGAATACTACTTGAGTAAAAGTCTTAAAGTATCTGATATTTACTGTACTTAAGTATCAAATGTAATTTTCTGATATTAAATGTACTTGTCAGTAAAATTACAAGTAAATGCTGTTAATAAAAAAGCAGAGGGTCAGAATTGGGTCTGTGACTCCATCCAAGAGCAACAATGTTCAACATAATATATTGTACATAAGTATACTTTTGCATCTATTATGAACTTATCATCATAATTCTCCAAAAAGCAATATGACACTATAAAGGAGTTCAGTTGTAACAGTGCGTTTATACGTGTGTTTATAAGTCTGCTCATTCATTAAAACCGAGTATCCTGAGATCGCCGAAAAAGCTGAAAACCTGCTTCCATATCCACATCCTGTCTTTGTGAAGTGGGTTATAAGTTAAGGAGTAGACTGGACTAAAGGTTTAAGTTACGGAGTAGAGTGGACTAAAGGTTTAAGTTAAGGAATAGACTGGACTAAAGGTTTAAGTTACGGAGTAGACTGGACTAAAGGTTTAAGTTAAGGAGTAGACTGGACTAAAGGTTTAAGTTAAGGAGTAGACTGGACTAAAGGTTTAAGTTAAGGAATAGACTGGACTAAAGGTTTAAGTTACGGAGTAGACTGGACTAAAGGTTTAAGTTAAGGAGTAGACTGGACTAAAGGTTTAAGTTAAGGAGTAGACTGGACTAAAGGTTTAAGTTAAGGAATAGACTGGACTAAAGGTTTAAGTTACGGAGTAGACTGGACTAAAGGTTTAAGTTAAGGAGTAGACTGGACTAAAGGTTTAAGTTAAGGAATAGACTGGACTAAAGGTTTAAGTTACGGAGTAGACTGGACACCCCAAGATGGGACCTGGTCCGTGAAAATATTGTCTTACACATAACCGGTCCGTGGTAAAAAAAAGGTTTGGGACCGCTGGACTAGAGGATGTAGGCTCGAGGGCAAATGCATAATATTGTGATTCGCCAAACCTGCTTGGTGGAGTCTGTGTTCCACCACAGTCCCCGATGTTGGTCTCATGATTCATTTTTCTAAATATAGATTTGATTTTATAGCGAGTAACGAAGGTTTCAGGGGAAATGTATCGGAGTAAACGTATCAGTTTTCTTTGCCAAATGTAATGAAGTAAAAGTAAAAGTTAACAGAAATATAAATAGTAAAGTACAGATATACAAAAAAACAACGTAAGTACAGTAACAAAGTATTTCTACTTTGTTACTGTTGTTATATTGTTAAACTATGTTGTAATGTTATTATTGTAAAACAAACTATATTTGTTCACACTTTAACTAAGTTGTTTTGTTGCCTTAAGCTAACCAATCGTTTAGCAACATTAATTATGTGGCATTGTGCGTTGCATTTTTGACTGGGTTGTACAATAGTTTTATCTTTGATAGTGCTTATAGTTAGGGCTGGCTCAGGTTTATAGTTAGAGCTGGCTCAGGTTTATAGTTAGGGCTGGCTCAGGTTTATAGTTAGGGCTGGCTCAGGTTTATAGTTACGGCTGGCTCAGGTTTATAGTTAGGGCTGGCTCAGGTTTATAGTTAGGGCTGGCTCAGGTTTATAGTTAGGGCTGGCTCAGGTTTATGGTTAGGGCTGGCTCAGGTTTATAGTTAGAGCTGGCTCAGGTTTATAGTTAGAGCTGGCTCAGGTTTATAGTTACGGCTGGCTCAGGTTTATAGTTACGGCTGGCTCAGGTTTATGGTTAGGGCTGGTTCAGGTTTATAGTTAGAGCTGGCTCAGGTTTATGGTTAGGGCTGGCTCAGGTTTATAGTTAGGGCTGGCTCAGGTTTATAGTTAGGGCTGGCTCAGGTTTATAGTTACGGCTGGCTCAGGTTTATGGTTAGGGCTGGCTCAGGTTTATAGTTAGGGCTGGTTCAGGTTTATAGTTACGGCTGGCTCAGGTTTATGGTTAGGGCTGGCTCAGGTTTATAGTTAGAGCTGGCTCAGGTTTATGGTTAGGGCTGGCTCAGGTTTATAGTTAGGGCTGGCTCAGGTTAATAGTTAGGGCTGGCTCAGGTTTATAGTTAGGGCTGGCTCAGGTTTATAGTTAGGGCTGGCTCAGGTTTATAGTTAGGGCTGGCTCAGGTTTATGTTTAGGGCTGGCTCAGGTTTATAGTTAGGGCTGGCTCAGGTTTATAGTTAGGGCTGGCTCAGGTTTATAGTTAGGGCTGGCTCAGGTTTATAGTTACGGCTGGCTCAGGTTTATGGTTAGGGCTGGCTCAGGTTTATAGTTAGGGCTGGCTAAGGCCGGCCCTGGTCCAGCCCCTAGATATGCTGCTATAGGCCTAGACTGCAGGGGGACATCTTCGGATGAGCTCCTCTCTCCTCTTCTCTCTCTCCTTTTCTATCCTTCTGGATGAATTAATGTCTCTTTAATGCTCATTACTAACTCTACTTCTTCTCAGGAGCCTCTGTGCTTCCTCTCTTCAAGCTTCCATGGATCGTGGTTGTCTGGAGCCGATCCTGCTCCCTACCATTGTGGCCCTGCTGATGCCCCTCATCTCTGCCTCCGTCTGTTGACATGGATCGTGGTTATCTGGATGGTGGTCCATGCCTACTACTCATTACGTGAATAACTTCTGTCATATTCATTGAATGTGCAGTAACTCTGCTACGTTGATTCTGTACACATGACATCTATTGCTTCTGTCCATCCGGGGAGAGGGATCCTCCTCTATTGCTCTCCTGAAGGTTTCTTCCCTTTTTATTTGTTCACTATTTTTAGGGGGAGTTTTTCCTGATCTGATGTGAGGTCCCAGGACAGGGATGTCATATGTGTACAGATTGTAAAGCCCTCAGAGGCAAATTTGTATTTGTGATTTTGGGCTATACAAAATAAACTGAATTGAACTGATGATAAATGTGATATGTATACCTGATGGTATTTTTATGTTAAAACATTGTAGCACTAAATACATTTTATAAAGCATTCATTAATAAAAACAATTTGACATAATTGTCTATAATTGTGATTAAATACTGGCACATGCAATATGTTGCAGCTTAAACATGATTGGGACATTAAGATATATTGTAGATTATATGGAAGTTTTGTTTTTCGAATATTGCTGTATTCTAGATAACAGTTGCCGGTGTGGGATACTTTATATGCATACAAACATGGTTATTAAAAAGTTTGGTTTTCTCTCCTGATTGGTTTCAGGGTTAATGACCAATCAAAAGAGAAGGAAAACAAACAAGAACACACCCAACATATAATCAAAGCTAGTGATGTCTATGAAAAACAAAACTCTTGAAACACATCATCTTCTCAATCAAATACATGAATTAAATAGAAAAGTTATAATGATGCCATTTAACAATTTGATGAATAGCATTTCTTATATGAGATATCAGCTGGCTATCCTTTGCTGCATTACGTCTCACAAAGGAGACTCAAACAACTCAAAGACAATAGTGAATAATGCAACACATTTGGGCAGGAGTGGTACTGCAGCTGCCCTGGAAGCCACAGATTTGCAATTGAAAAATAAATATCCCTATCATGTAAGCATGTGAGATGCTTTTGATAGAGAAAGCGAGAGAGAGAGAGAGAGGTAATGCAATTGGTGATACCTGGATAAAGTCAAACATTTTCAAAGAAAGAAAGGTTAGTCCACTCTTATCATTGCAAAGCACACCATTTATACAGAACACAAGATCAGGTCAGAGTAAACGATCCACTTGTGTGGAAAGCAAGACACTTCTCACCCTCAACTGTCACCCTCTTCGCTGAGTAGCAGAAGGGGAGGGGCCACCTTTTAGTTTACACTGATAATACAACAAATATCAAACTAAAATGACTGCAGTGCGGTTCAATGCCTCTGCCAACCAGTAAAGTTGCAGTATACATCCATGTCTGTCCAAAATGTAATCACTTCATAAATTGATCCTATTAGACATTAGTGTGGAATTGTCAAAATTAGCACATGAATTATTGAGTTATGGCCAGATTTGTGTTCTGTGAGGTCACAGTGATATTGACCTTTGACCACCAAAATCTAATTGGTTCATCTTTGAGTGCAAGTGAACATTTGTGCCAAATTCTGAGAATTCCTTCAAGGCGTTCCTGAGACTGCTCTCATAAAAATGGGGCTGTAACATTGAATGTCCACTTCAACAGGGCAGCTTTAAGTAAACAGGAAAGCCATTAAGTGTGCTACATAGATTGGCAATGACCTCATGGAAAAGCTGGAGCAGGAGCTTCACAAAATCCACTGCACTACGAATAGAGTTTTAACATACCCATGGTGTGTTTAGTATTATTGTTTTGTTATCTGGATTTACTAAATATTATACTTCATACATCAACACGACTCGGATGTGTCACATGTCAACATATGGCTCAAGAAGCTGATTCAGATAAGTGAGAATATGATATGAATATATGATGAGTGTATTCTGATTTTGTGGATAGAAATGCAATTTATGAGGATGTTAAATTCCTGGCCACCCTGTTTTAATACAGGTGTCTTTTTCTTTTGTTTTTTTACCTCTGTGAAATGTGATATTTGTGATAACAAGAAATATGTATTGAAGCAGAAGATTTTGTGTTCTGCTTCAATCTATTCATCTATCTATTTACAATAAATATGGACTTTTTTACTTTTTAGGACAACACTTTCAGAGCTATTGTCCTTTACCCTTGGACTTAATGGTTGACCAAAGCCCTCAAACTCCACTGTTAAGAAAGGCCTTTTAGAATAAACCAACCTATCCTCATTTCCAACTCATCACATCCAACAGTAGATCAGGACGTCACCTTTTAATATACTAAAACTAGCCGACTTGATTAAGGTTAATGAAAGATTGAGGTTTAAGTGAAAATAAGTAAGTTTGTTATGTAATGTCAGGTATAGCCTACATTACGTACGTTGAGTAAGTTAAGTTACTTACTGAAAGTACTTCAGTAACTTAAACCCTAACCTAACACAGTGAGAGTACTGTTTGTTTGACCCATCCATCCACCTCGACCTGCTCCCTACATGGGCTTTAGACTACCTCACTGACATTTGGAGCAGTGGCTCTGAGCATCTAATGTTGTCACGGATGGGTTTACATTGATGTTTCTTGCCTGGTGCATCTTATACAGACACTGAAGGGTGCCGGGTGCGTCAGTATCAGACGCCGAGGGCCATCGCAGAACGTTGGTATTTGATGCTCTGGGAATGAGACTGGGCGGGATAAACGGAATAACAGCCTGTGGCATTATTCATCCTCTCCTCTGTCTCCCTCCCTCTGCTGCTGATGAGAATAGACTTTGAGCGCTGTCTTGTCTGACAAAGTATATTGTTACAGAGTTATCTGCTTGCTTATACAACCTGAAGGTTGAACAATTTCACAACTTTCTTTTGAGGGACGTAGAAACTGAAGAAGAAAGCAGGTTATGACAAAGCCAACAGACATGAATTAACTTCTGGAAAGCACTTAACAGTACAGTCTCATGACAAAATACAGTAAAGGCAACACACACACACACACACACACACACACACTCTATCTTCTTCTATATGCTCTGTGTCTAATTAACATAAGGAAAAGTCTAGCTGAAGCTTGAAATCTTGACATTTCACATGAAACCCATGCCGCTCTAATTTCTGTGTTCGGCCAGTGGAAAACTACACTCTTCCTCTGTATCTCCCTCAGAGTCTTGTTCAAAGTGGCATCTGCTTGTGTGAAGTTCATTATGATAATAGAAAGTGAAAAAACCTCAGCTATAATTGTTCATCAATGAGCAATGATTTCCAACTTCATTTCAAATGCCTGGAGTGTGCGTGCATGCGTTTGTCTCACACACTGATAGAAACACTGGTGGAAATGTGAACAAATCTCTTAAAGGTTCAAATCTTTATGTCATTTTAGAGACAATAAATGGAACTAGAAAAAAAGCATTAAAGAGGCCTGATATATAAGTGATGTTGGGATTGGCCGATATGATCAGATGATCATATCATGGTCCTCACATAACAGAAGAATATTAAATTATGCAAAACTTAAATTCTGCGCTATAGTCAGTCAATCTTTTCTTTCTATATGCTTCACTGCATTGTTGTATCAAAGAAGTAACATGCTAGCATAAATGTGATTTTATAGTACCGTTCGACTGCAGGTCTGCCACAACTCCATCCACAAAGGGCAGCTAGACCAAAACTCTTATCCCGATGAGCAATCCACCCTCAATCAGTAGGGCTTTTGGCAAAGGCAATGAGATAGAAACAGTAGGGAGACTGTCTGAGGATGGTTGATCTGATGTCAGCAGGCCCTTGTGTAAAATAGCGCTTAGTGTCTATACAGTGTGGCCAGTTTGTGGCCACTGCTGGGTATTGCAACCAGCGTCGAAAATACCCAAGGGCAAAGGGCAAAACTGCCCCTAAGAATTTTAATTTTGCCCTTGATATCACTATGAGAGGGGCAAAAAATGCTCCCATAATTTCCCATGATAAAATAATGAACTTGGCAAAAACATCGTAGCCTATATGACCCGGTCCAGTTGCCATAGCATGTTTTAGATTTTCGCTTTGACTGATGTTGCGTGTGCGTGAAGAACCGAACGTAAAAAAAAAGAATGGAGCGCTTCTTAACTGTCATGTTGTGGTTGACAACCAATCCTCTATTTGGGTAAAATACAAATAGTTGAGACTGCAGTTGTTTTAAGGTTTACATGTTTAGATTAAGTCTCTTTCCACATGTAACATACTATTTTTGTTTTAACAGAAGCATGGAGTAATCAGCTCAACAATAGAGAGCCAATTGTGGAAGCTGTGAATTTGAGTCAGAAGACAGCATTCTGCATAATGGTTCAGCTGTTTGATTCTGCCTACCACATTGCTAAACATGATAAGCCATTTGCTTACTATCATCTCTTATCAATCTGGAGAAGTGGCATGGTTGATTTGGAAGACGCCTACATTAACCTCAAACAAGCAAGGGTTTTTACCCATTACCTCATCGAACAATTTTCTGACGCTTTTTGTGTAAATTGAATTTCATTAATCTACGTATATACCTTTTATTGTGTTTTGTTTTTGTTCTTTGTTTTGTCTGTCCTATCTGTATTTTCTGTACTAGGTAGGTACAATTTGAATAAGGTAACAAAAAAATCAATAAATATAATTTGGAATTATAAAAAAGAAAGAAGTTATATTTGTTAATAGTTGTTTAAAAAAATTTAATAACAAATAACTACAAATAAGAATACAATTGAATATGATTGTCTGATTTTGTTTGTTTTTTGTAAAAAAAAATCTAAGAAAAGACTGAATCTGTAGACTACTGCCTAATAGTCTTATTATTGTTTTTTGATGACAATTGCTAATATACTGTAAGTATTAATAAGTATATTTATTGTTTTGAACAAAGGTTAAATGTTATTTCACAAGTTTCAAAAGGTGCCCCCAATTTTCTTTAAAATGCCCCTGGATTTCAGTACGTGGGGGCAGAAATTGCCCCCTAAAAAATGATTGCAACAAGTGTGTTTATAGACCATTGACATTTATATCTGTTTCTCTATCTTCAGCTTTTTATGGACAATCATTTTGTAGATTGTTGTTTTTCTTCAAGCAATATTATCAGTTGGAAGATTTCAATATGTCCAATCATAGTGCTGCAGTTATTTTAGTGTAATACTGGAAACCTGTTGTCATTGCTTGAACATGCTTCATTTTAAAATTTGTATTGAGTTCACATTATTTTGCAACAGCTGCTCTGACTAACTATAACACATGCATTCTAGTGTTTGTCCACCTGCTTCTTACATTTGATTACATTTCTTTCTTTTTTCATTTGATTGTGTTGCCTTGGTTACCATCTTCAATTTACACACACACACACACACACACACACACACACACACACACACACACACACACACACACACACACACACACAGAAGTACTACAAAGCAACTCACATACACTCAATCTGTGCAGAGAGCGGTAACAGCTGCATATGACCTCACATGACCCTTCAGGTTGTCATGGCAGCGTCAGCCTTGTTCCCACACCACCACACTGTTCCATTACTGAGCAACATAATATATTTATGAAACCTTCACTTTACAGGCTTACTGTACGTGTGTGTGAGTTTCTGTCTCATGAAACATGACAGCAAGAATGTGGATATTTCTTTTGTGCATACTTGATGCGTGTGCCTGCACGTTCAGACTTGCAGTCATTTGAAAAGCTGAAGCCAGGTTGAAATTCCTGTGGGATGGATTCATACTGTAGATAGGTGAGGAGGGAGTGAGGCCAGTAGCAGAATGAAGCTCAATCTCCATCTTTGTCATGTATGCACTTCAGAGCCTTCGCCTGATTGGGACAGCTCAACAAGTAAATACATACACATAGTTGATCAGAACGTTTTCCCACCAGCTATAGGATAAAAATATAGTGGAACTATTTGGAGCGCATTCACCTGGGTATTCCAGTCATCCCATACTGGATAATATATTTATTAGGATATGCTAGTGATAACACAATAATTACTAATTGCTGATCTGATACCTTAAATAACTTGGCCGTTAGTGCGGATTCATATTAAAGAAATGATATATCATGCCACACAAAATGTGACCTGGCCTACGTGAGATATTTTATACGATGAGTCTGTGTGCGATAACCTTGTGTGTGTCTGCTCCCTGTCACTATCTTAGGCGCCTGCAGTCTGAAGGAAAGCATCTGGTTTCAGCATCTGGACACACACTGGAAGTGTGTTTGATAGAGTCAGTGAACGGACACCAAGAAGGTTATCTGTGATCAAAGCCTGCAGTTAAAACACACGCACGCACGCACGCACGCACGCACGCACGCACGCACACACACACACACACACACACACACACACACAATGATAAAACAGTAGATACATACTGTAGCATCAGCAACCTCCAGCTACTTGATAATCCAGACAGATGTTGTTATGTCTCACTGGCTTCCATTCCCTAACATGTGCTCAGATGTATCTATGTGGGGATTACACACTGTGTCCCTTAAAGGGAAACGTTGTAGATTTTCAACCAGCCTCTCAAGATTATCCAATACACAATACATGGCCTGCAACAACAAACAACCACGACACAGTTAACCATGTATGATTCAATATACTATTACTACTCAGATAGCTGCTGTATTAGGGAGTGCAACAGTGGGACACTAGGTGCCCAAGCCCCCAGGAAGCCCTGAAAGGCTTTAAAGAAAATTTAACAGAGTGGCCAAACCGTGGAATTACAATTATTGGGTCCATCACATGATACCATTGGGCCCAAAAATATGTTTCCTCCATTCATGTTAATAAGCCTGAGAACGAGGCTGGACCGAAGGCTGGGAGGCGGGGTTAAAGGAAACACAAGTGCATGGCTCTGTGGGTATCCAAACCTTTATCCAGTTTTCTTTAAACATCCATGACCTAAGCTAGCAATGTCAAAGCATTAGCTCTTGCTCTCAGTTCTACCTGTTCTGTCCCAAGGACAACATTCTCGCTGATGGTCTTATAATATAATATAAATTATATAATAATTGAGACTGTTTCATAATCAGTAAGGTGCCTTGTAGTTTATTTAACTGTAGCAGTGCAGACCTGACAATCCTTCCCCACCACAGTCTGGACTTCTCTGAAGTTATTCATGTTGTAATGTACTGAATGCATCAAATGGTATGAAGCATTTCTGATATCCACCACCTCCACCCTGCCCGAAACAGACAAATTACTGCTTGTGCTGTTCCATCTATTAAAGTATAGTTTCTAATCTGGGCAAGTCATACTATTATATCAATATTATATATCATTAATATTAGGGACGCACCGATACCGATACCGATACCGGTATCGGGGGTCGATACTGCGTTAAAATACTCGTACTCGTATCGATTTCAATTGCCGATACCAAGAACCGATACCACTCAACAGTATTTCGCTACAACAAACTGGTCGCGCTTTGTGGAGAAAAAGATTTGTTGTCCTACCTGACTTCAACGTCTAGGGCAGGGGTCGGCAACCCGTGATCCAGAGCCGCATACGGCTCTTTCGTCGCTCTCTTGCAGCAAGGTGTGAATAGTGATGCTGCGTTCACACTCAACGCGACGGAAAATTACTGCCGTCCCGCCGGTTTGAATCAAACTGTTGCTGGTCCGCCAGAAGTAGCGCTGGCAGCGGCCTCATTCAGACGCTGTTGTGCGGCTACGGATGATATTATTGTAGCCGAGTGTCTGTTGTGTGTCTATATTTGTAATTATAATAAAATGAAAACACGCTCCAGGGTAACTTGAACCACTTTTTTATCTCCTTCACACACGTATATCCCACAATTCCACTCCTCTTTTCCTTTCCGTTTATCCCTCCACAATAAAAGCACCGGAAACATAACTTGGAACACAGCTTCCTATATAATTGCTCGATCCCTAATATTATCGCTTACATTATGAACCCGGACACGGGGGCGTTTTATGGTCCGACATTAGAGGGACTTCCACAAGAAGTTTAAAGCTTGGGATAGCCTTCTGTTAATTTTGTACTATAGGCTTGACATAATCTGCAGAGGATAAAATAAAATCTGCCTCCAAATTAATTGCACTTTCATGGAGACCAAATCTAAGAAGTATCGGTACTCGGTATCGGCAAGTACACAAATAAAAATACTCATACTCGTATCGGTTTGTAAAAAATGGTATCGTTGCATCCCTAATTAATATGAAAAACCCATTCAGAAATACAGTGCAACTCCCCTCATAGTGATCAACATTGTGGGTGGATCAAAAGTCTTAGGAAACATTCATTCTTATACAAATATTCTTATAAATTAATCAAGAAGTCTGCTTTAAGGGTACATTTGGGGTATTTTCCTATATGACAACAAAAACATTTTCAAACTACTGTGTTTCTACTGTGTTTACTGGATACTTTGCCCCGTTGTAAACCTGTCTGCTTCCGAGTGGCTATCAGAAGCTGAAGAAAAACATGGTCAAAACATGGTGTTTCTCTGACTACCCACACTCAAACCACAAGAAACCATCGTGGCTGATTGTGATGGAGACAGAAAACAAATGGCACAGGGAGAGCACCAATGTGTATGAAGCTGTCCTTGAAACAGCTGAAGCTTAGTTTGAATCAGCCAATATTATTATTACAGTCAATAATTCAGGAATTAGAGAAGCTCTCTGTTTCATTGCTATATTCATGCAATTGATTTACAAATGACAAATAGATGTTAATCTACATGATAAAAACAACGAAGTAAAGAGAAAAGCCACTGAAAGGAGTTTCTACTGTATACAAACCTGCCTGTAGCTGTGAATGTGATTGTCTGTATGCGATGGACCTGTGGAAAGACGGACAGAAACTTCCTGATAGCCTGGGGAAAAAATCTGTTTTTAGTCTCTCTTGGCTGGACCTTCGGCTCAGCAACAACTACAACGACAGTAGAACTTCACTGTCCACTACTCGGCTTGTGAGCTCTAAGCACTACGCTGTATATGAATATGAAGCTATTGTTTTTTGTATTCCAAACAGGACCTTTTGTGATAAGCAATAGAGACACTGAAGGGTTAATGATGAAGTCACATAGAGACAAGTAGAGGGTAATACTATGTTTCTGTATGGGAAGCTTATTCCCCTTTTGTAATAGCAAAAAGAGGATATTCATTGAATGTATTCTAAAAGAGCGTTTTGGTTCATGGGGCTGTGTGGGCTGTCCTCGACTAAAAAATAGTTGTTACCTGATTTTATTTCTACATATATGTTGGTCTAATTGAAAAATCTGTCAAACTATTCCTCCATTAATAAGGCCAGGGCTGGGGTTAGGGTATTGAAGGAAGGAAAAAAGACAGACTGAGAGAGTGGGAAAAGAAGACACAATCAAAAATGGTGAGATTGAGGATGGTAATCTGAAGTGACGAGTTACGACCCTGACAGTATGCACACCAGAACACTGCTGTTCTACGTGAGTATTCAGGTGTGACAGGACCTAGTTAATGCTAGCACAATACACAAGTGAAGTATTTGGCCCACTACGAGAAAAGAAAAAAAACTTTACGTACTCATGTTATATAGTATGAACACACTCGTGGGAGGACTTGTACCTCTGCAACTGTAACTCACTGTGCACACGACTGTGGCGTGTTAGTTGCGGGTGCCCAGAAGAATGGATGTGTATCTGTGCGTGTCCCTCCCTGCAGCAAACTGCATGGACCGATGACAAGCCCTCGCGGAGCAATTTGAGCCTATGAAGATGTACTAGTGGGATGCTGAGAGCTAATTAGGGCAGCAGGATTGTGTAGACTCTTCCGCTGAATAGGGACAGAACTAAATATCTGCAGTAGATCTAGGATTCATTTATTATGGTTTGGTACCCAAAGTGTTGGTGCCCTGCTTCTAGTGGGTTCCAACCTGACAAGCTCATTAATATGCTTCAATGAGCATCAAGTCTCAGGATGCAGCTCAAAGCATCAAAGCTCAAAGATTGTGTTTTCTTCTGACAAATTGAGGTAGCACGATAAGTGAAGCCTTCCTCTCCTCTCTGTTCTCTATTTTCTGTTTTGTCTTGTGAAAGGTGCCGAACAAGTTGAAGGGCATGTGATGTGTGTGTTGCATGTTTATATGTACAAGTCACTTGACAGGCTGAATGAGATCTCGCCCTGTGCAGGAGAGTGGTACACAGCGGCAGCACACTCAAATCTATTTAAAGTCATGGCCAACAAGGATGTGACGTCTTTTGTTGGACCATTTATAGAAGACCATCTGCATCCACTTTTCTTGCGCATCTGACAATGACTATTGACAGTCTATATGGATTTTGTGTGTGAGCATACATCTTCTGGGAAAATATCTCCTCAATGATAGCCTAGCTGTTGAATTCCACCTGTCTCCCGCTATCAAAGTACATTTACGGTGGGACATCTTAACTTTAGCCCTAACTAAACTTTAGCCTGGCAAAAGAAGTGCAATCAGAATCCCCTGAAAGCTGCTTTGCTTTTTTATGGAGGAGGAGCTAGCAGTCCCACACAGGATCACCTCATCTTCAAGGACAAAGCTATACATTCAGGACCTTTACTCACATGCTTAGTGCAGAACAATCACATTATGCATTTGCCTGTGAACATGTTCAGTTTGACCATGCTTACAGAGAGACAGGAAAAAAGCATCAGCAGTGAACCATTATAAACACATGTGGAGGGGTTGGGTCTAGGGTAACCCCAGCTGGCATTTCACTGCACATCATTTCTATCACCCATCATGCTTCCATCCATCTATCCATCCATGAAAACCAAAGGCGTGCTCGAACTATGCTTCGTTGGGCTAAAAGGCTACAATGTTGCTGCTGACAGCCCCCAGTTCAAGCTGTCACTACACTTCAGGGCCGAATGCTTGCTACTTAAAGATACCAACACCATAGTGCTCCCATTGGGGTTTGATTGATATGGGCCCCTGATGGCCTGTCAAAGTTGAAAATATTCTGTCACAAAAAACAACAAGGAATGTGCAAAATGGAACATTTAAAGACAGTAACATACTGCTCTGAATGCCAAATTAATGGAGGTTTTAGATTCAGATAAGTGAGCAAGAGTTGCATGTTACACTAACACAATTATTTATTTTAAATGTTGTGTGTGGCTCTTACTTACATGATTACATTTAATGGAACAAATTGACACAATATTTAATCAGAAGTTACGTACATAAACAGATGAACAAAAAGAAGCAAACCGAGATTTCATCACTTGACAGTATAGTGTTATATAACTACGTCAGGGACGAGGGGACTGAAGCAGAGAGACTAGGAGTTATAGACGGATGGAACTAAAGTCACATATTGTGACAAGTCAATGCCACCCGCTCGCTAGGGAACAATGACGCAACAAAATACCATTTGTAACAGTGTGTTTAGTCGTCCAAACATTCACTGCTGCCATCTCAACAGTCATTTTTCACTTCAATATCAAAACCAGCTTTTACTTAATCCACCTGGAACCACAACCCATGTATAAGTTATGAGAGGAGAAATGTAGCGAGATGAATGTGATGGGAAGCAAAACAAGTAGACTCGAACTTGATGAGATCCTGACATCAGGAAGACAGAAGATGTTTTTGTAATGGGTCACACACACACACACACACACACACACACACACACACACACACACACACACACACAAAACATAGTCTATCTCACTCTCAAACCAACCAAACACATTATTATGTATTCAAAGCAATTTAGGAGCAACCAAACCACATCAGAACAGTTTTCTTTGATCAATACACACACCTGCTGTCTAATAACTTGATACCTGAGTTCCTATATGTTAAAAAACATTCTACCCATGTTCTCTTTATTTCATGATACAATGCCCTTGCAATCAAGATAAATGATTCATTAGTTGGAGTGCTTCAGCATGAAGCACCCAACTATTGTTCTTCGAATCTTTATTATTCTACAGTATTTCTTCCGTACGTATTTTGAAAGGTTTCTCCTCCTTCATATGTTCAGCTACAGAAACTCTTCAAATATTAAAAAATTCAGCTCCTTCAGGAGAGGGGTGCTATGACCTTTCATATTTTTAACTTTTCAACTTTTCTTAATATTAATCTTTTTATGCTTTTTTTTAACATGGGATTCCTATGGAGAAAATCCTCAACTTTAACAGCTTATAGGTTCAGCATACTTTCAGCTAAAGATACCATTTCAACTTTAAAATGTAGACATATTTTTCATCTATGACTGCATATTTTTAAATATTTTCTATCTTTTAAGAATTTTAAACTATGAATTTTTGAATTTAATTAAATATCTCTCCCTACGGGGCAGAGCTGTGCTTCTCCAATCGCCATGGTAACCATGGTGCGTGTGGGTTTTTTGTCTTTGATGTTCGCTCTGTCTTTGATCTATATTGAGCTATTTTCAGCTTAATTTAGCAATTTTCTTTGGAGAACTGTAGTTTGTACCCAAAGGTTTGTGCAACTATCTTCACATTTGACTTCACACAATTTTAATAATTTATAATAATTTATAATTTGTGGTTTTGAAATGTTACAACAATGCCAAGGAAGGGTAAGAGGTCACAAGCTCAGAGCCTGCGCTGGCAGAGGTCCAAGGAGAATCACTGTGAAATGACTGAAGAAGCAGAATGTGTTGGTCCTCAGAACAATGGAGAGGTAAAGATGTCTGCAGCGTCTTATGCTGGAAGTGTGAAACCGGGAGGTCAGCCTGATACTGCATGTGTACAACAGGCATCTTATGCAGATATTGTAAAGAGAGGACAACCCAGTGATGATCCACGTGCAGCAGGGCCTTCTAATGCAGACTGTGTAAACCTGGGAGATCAGCCTTCTGAACAATTCAGCTATATTCAGCTTTATTCAGCAATTTTCAGCTGTAATGAGCTATATTCTGCTATTTTCAGCTTTATTGAGCTTTATTCAGCTATTTTCAACTATCAGCTATATTCAGCTTAATTTAGCTATTTTCACTTATTCTTTTCAAATATTTAAGCTTTAAGCTTCAGCTTTTAGCACTCCAACGCATTTTCTGCAGGAAATGCTCTTTCTAGTTTAAATTACTTTCTTTTGAGTTACAAATTGTTTGACATTATTTTATCATTAAACTCAAAAAATGTATGATTGGTCTTTGATTAAATAAAGTTGCTTGAAATGTTAGTGATAGTCATTAATGATTCTCACAAATTCTCTAAGACCAGAACATTGTCATTTTGAAGCAAATATAATGAATAAAGTAAAGCATATTGCACAAAGCAGTTCAAAGCCTTTTGCTTTGTTTGTACCATTTCTTACACATCTCTTCTGTCTTTCAATATTTCTCTGAATCCCTCTGTTGCCCCTCTCTCTGCTTATTCTTTTCCGGCCTCCATCTGTCACTCTCTAACATACTTTCTTTACCTTTTCCTCACATGCCATCTCTGTGTAAGAGGTACCTGTCTCTCTGTCTGTTTGTTACTTGTGTCTCAGTTGGACACAGTGAGAAATAATAGACAGAAAGTCCTCTTCACTTCTCAATGAGACCATCTAAAAAGACAACATGGACACGAGAACAAAAAGGGCAGCTGAAATCAGGAGATGGATATAAAGGAGAAGTCAGAGAGATGGAGAGCACATAGTAGACAGAAAGGTTAGCTGTTGATTGGAAAGAGGGGAAGAGCTTCATCCCATTTGCTCTTCCAGTTTTCCATAAGCACCGAATAGGGGCGACTGTGGCTCAGTGGTTAGTCCATGTTGTTGTGTCCTTGAGCAAGACACTTAACCCTCATTGCTCACCGTTGCTGTGTCTACGGTCTAATGTATAGCATGTAAGTCACTTTGGATAAAAGCGTCAGCTAAATGAATAATTCATTTTTGGTCGTAATAAAATAGTTTTTTACATTACATTACATTTCATTTAGCTGACGCTTTTATCCAAAGCGACTTACATGATATACAGTAGACCGTAGACACAGCAACGGTGAGCAATGAGGGTTAAGTGTCTTGCTCAAGGACACAACGACACAACGACTGGCTGAGCCGGGGTTTGAACCTATTACCCTCTGATCCAAAGACTGACTGTTTTGATGAACATAATGTGATTTACTGCATGTGTTCATTTTATGATTACTAGCCTCTGCTTCTAAAGAATGTGTTCATGATGATCTTCTTCATCAGTCCAAGCCATGCATGCTCTGATGAGTGTTTAATTTCTGAGCGCTCAGCTGAGAGGTCGTGTCCAGTCGAGTAGAGAGGCGGCTTCCTTGTTTGACAAATATTGACAAAATAAGGGATGATAAAAACACATTACTAATAGCAATGATGCACAATGAAACCTATTTTTTGTTTTATGTTCATAATCAGGTCAGCAAACTAATTAATTAAGATTAGTTTACAGTATGATGGAATAGTGCCAGAAGCTACCAAAATGATATAATAATAGACATTTAGAAAATAAATCTGTGAACAAGCCTTGGATTCTCAAATACACAGCCATCAATTACACCAATAGAGCAACAGCAACTTTAAACAATGTCAACAATTAACAGAGACAAGGAAACACCCAGTCACTTACTTCTGCCCGGTAACAACCTCCCCATTCACTTCACTACTGTATTAACAAACTCTCCACACATAAATTACATATTCAATCAAGGCAATTAGCAATGAGACTCCTAATTAGCAATTAAGTATACGATTACATCAACAATATGCTAACGAGACCTCGCTAATAGCTAGCTGGATTCTCATCAACAGAGGGCTTTGATAGCTGGAGTCTGTGAGGGCCTTGGGCGGCTCTTGTTCTCTGTAATGAATGACGTTGTTGAATGGAATGAACATCAGTACATCTACATGGAATCAAACAGTCAAGTTCAAGAGGGCCAGCAAGGACACAAAGCAGCAAATGAACACTTGAGAGTAATTCTGCAGTGTATTTAATCTATACTCTCTCTCACCGTCAAGTGTGGAAACACAGTCAAAGAGTTCACTCTTCAAGTGCCAAAACAGCACAGATGAAGGAGATATTGTGCAGCGCAAGAAAAGACGCACACATATTTGCACATGTACGGTAAAAGTAACAAGGTAGAAATGCGTTAATAGCACATTTCTCATCAAGCAAAGAAATGTTAGAAGAACCAAAAACCAAAAAATTACAGCAAGGCATAGGAGGCAAATCTATTTATCTTGATCTATACATGTGTTTAATAATTGTTAAATATTACTTCTCAACTCACATGTAGTTGCAATGACAAATCCATGTGTTCGTGCCCCATGAATATGTCTTACATGCATGTATCACCATGCTATCATAAACAGGGCAGATTGGTGTGTGGGCAGAACCAGACCAAATATGCAGTGGAATAAAATGACAAAGAACATATTGTGTGTGTGTGTGTGTGTGTGTGTGTGTGTGTGTGTGTGTGTGTGTGTGTGTGTGAAACAAGTGAAACTGAAAGAGGGCAGTGATTAACACCTAACTAGAGGATTCTTCATTTTTCGCCAATATTTCCTGGCCATTTTATTGGTCTTTATTGTCCCACAGGAACCACTTCCCTACAGTTAAAGCCACTTGATTGGCTTTTATGCTCCCTCAGGGGCCGAACTCAGGAAGTCAACAGAGAGAAAAGTGGATCAGGGAGTAACGGTCAACTTTTAGAAATGCAATCAAAATATGGGATGTACTCTTAGGAAGGAGTTGACAACTTGGTCGTCTATTTCATAGCTTATGCTGTAGAAGGAGGAAAAACGTTTATTTAACCTCAAAACTCTCATTCAGTTTTTTATTGCGCTCATCTTTCTTGCTTTTAAAATGTGTTGACCAGTGACCAATACCAAATGTGAGCGGGGCAGCTCTTCGTCATCCAGTTAGACTCTATAAACCTTTACAGATCCTGTAAAGTAAAGTGTTTGTAATCTTAAATATTTTACTATTAACCAAAGTTCTTAATGGCATTACTATGCATGTGTAGGGGTGTAAGAAAATATTGATACACTTAGTATCAATATTGCAGTACTGCAATATTTGTTTTGTGATTGTATTGATTCTTAAAAAAACAGCACAGACTTTTATTAAAAATAGCATGCAAAGAGTAGAAGATTGCGGCTCAGATTAAAGAAAAAGTAGTACTATGATGTTGGATGTAACAGGGACTGTGATCAATGCAAAAGCAGATCCCACTATTATGATTGCATAAAAAAGACTTTAAGCAGATTTGCACACCCCAATATGCAAGTAAAATTTCCAATCGTAACCCTGTGTCATGATACGTATTGTATTGCCAGATTCTTGTCAACAGACAGCCTTGTCATAGACAACAAAAAAGATGTGAAAGAACAAACATATATAACTGTAATCCCACCATTTCCATTTGACTACACAACTACCAAATGCTTCGTTCTTGAAATCCATTATGGAAAACCAGAGGCAGATTTCTTTGATGTTGTTATTTTTTACCATGCCGATTTCAGCACTGAGGCATCAGTGTTAATGTAGCAAATAGCTATCCTAGAGTAGATCACCATTCATCCTACACTATCACAGGTCCACTAGCTTTTAGGATTGTCCATTCATTTATCTGCACATCAGTCCAAAAGGACAGCAATGTGTCTCTCTGTAGTCAGGTATACGGAGGATGAGTCACTGCAATGCAAATAGCTGATACTTACACCCACATACATTCCTCTCTCTAACGTCCATTCCATTGCACAATCCATTAAATGAGTCAGACAGAAGTAGCCAGTGAACTGGGAGCAGGGCAATGAAAGCTATGTATAGAGTGTTCTATGAAATCAAAATGACAGTAATTGCCTTGACTTTCCATAGTTTGTGATGTAATCGGACATAAATGAGAAGGACTATGTCAACCTCCTGTCACAAACAATGTGACCTTTTCTGTTAAAAAAAAAACTATAATTTAGAGCTTTTAGTATTGCGCTGAACTCAGAAGCCACAAACCGCATTCTGAGTGAAAGATGCTTTCCCGCGGCAGTTTTGTACAATAAAGAAGGATAAACAACGAACAAGGGTCAATGCTAATTTCAAGCAAACTAGCTAAACCTTACCTTTGCCACAACATCTAACCCCAAAAGAAAGAGCAGAAAAAGTGGTTACATGCCTTTATTAAAAGAAATAGAATATCATTTTCAGAACCATAAATTCATTAGTACATAATAACCTTAACCCTTTATAGGGCACTCAATGACTTCACCTGACCTGTGCTTAAAGTAGTGTTATTATGGTACGGATTACCTCTGAGCAAAGAGAACGGCGTTAGAACGGTCTTCAGTCACGGGTGATTCTGTTGGTAGCAATCGGAAACAACACCACTAGATGACACCAAATCCTACACTGCGTCCCTTTAAATTGTCAGAATTATAAAAAATATGTTTCAGTGAGAACATGTCTGTGTGCTTACACCATGTGCTTGAGTCTGCATATACGTGAGTGTGTACGTGTGTGTGTGTGTGTGTGTGTGTGTGTGTGTGTGTGTGTGTGTGTGTGTGTGCGCTATAGTTAAATGTAAAATGTCAACGTATCCTCTTGGGTCTTGAGTGGGAGAGAAGAGTAGATCGAGCAAACAGGAAAAACTGACGATGTGGACATTATTCCAAAATGTGTGTGTGTGTGTGTGTGTGTGTGTGTGTGTGTGTGTGTGTGTGTGTGTGTGTGTGTAAATCAGAGCATACTGTGCTGTTTAGATCGCTGAGGGACTTCTTAGTGTTTTGGTCAGACAACATCATATATCATGGTGTTTTTTATAAACAAAAGAGCTGTCTGAGAGAGAGCAGGAGAGGGGGACAAGAAAAAAGAGAGGGAAGAGAGCAAGAAGGAGACCGCTCAAAATATTGTAGTTCAATAGATGTGAGGAAAAAAGACCTGCTGTCTTTGATATTCATTTAATATCTCTAATGTCTCATTCAAAAACACAAATAAATAAAAAGGAATATTACAATGGAGAAAAATATTATTGTGCAGACGTCTTTCACAAAGTTAACATTTTAGCTTTGTTCACATTGTTTTATCACTGTTTATTATGGGAGCTTGCTTTATCCATTCTGATGCTTCCTGTCATTACCACCAGAGTTCTCTCCACAGATTATCTAAGTAGGTTGCGACTATTTTCACATAAGAACAAAAGTGGGTGCTGGCAGCAATATTAAGAGATGGTTAGTTATAATTTTCATGTAAAATATCTATTGTATTGACCTTCTAAAGACGGTGTTCACATTAGGGATTGGACAATATAGGATTTTATCACAGATCACAATAGTTGTGAATATCATCACTAAAGAGCTGTCTGCACGCTTTGATAAAAATATACATAGATATATTATAATACAGATCTTCATGTCT
Source organism: Cottus gobio (assembly GCA_023566465.1). Taxonomy (NCBI): domain Eukaryota; kingdom Metazoa; phylum Chordata; class Actinopteri; order Perciformes; family Cottidae; genus Cottus; species Cottus gobio. The sequence goes on from CM042219.1 coordinate 1,111,197, forward strand.
AGATCACATTTATGTCAATCCGTTTAGTAAAATTCACTTTGGATACTGTGCACATTTCCAATGATGCTTGTCCGTCATAAAAAGCAACCAAATCTAAGTTTGAGATAGGAACATTTCATTATTACACGTTTTAAAATTAATAATTTAAAATCTCACGTCTTCATGTAAGATCTATTTTCTTTCAATCATATAGTTCCTCCATGAAACTGCTCAAAACAAAGTCTGTGGCTTATCTTGAGTAACCAGGTCATGGCTTCTGAAAATGTTTCTTAAAATGTTTTTTTGCATCAAGTTCCATTAGAATCAAGAGAAAGCAGACATCACGATATATCCTAAGCAATTTACACCAAAGCAATCTAAATAAAAAAATATAAATTGCACTACGAGTACATTACATTACATTACATTTCATTTAGCTGACGCTTTTATCCAAAGCGACTTACAATAAGAGTAAGAGGAAAAACATGTATTCTGGATTTTGGGGTGAACCTTTCCCTGAAAGCATTACAAACACAGACCTCCTCACACGTTCTGAAATAATGGCAACAACTCTGCACTGCAAAACATGCAAATAAAACAGACAAAAACAAAAAGACGTACACATACGCTCACTGCAGCTCGCTGCCAGCCCGAGCAACAGACGAAGCATGTGTGTGTCTGCATCATCGTGTACATCTTTACCTGTGCTGGCCGGAGTGCTGCAGAGTTCAGGACCGTCCAGCCGTCCCCAGCGCTGAAAACAAAACAGATCACATGTCAGTAAGTAATGCACTAAAGAAGTCAAGAGGTCAGGCACAGTGTGGCCACTTTTCAGTTCAGAACTTTTCTCAATGATATGATAAAAATAGAAACACAACTGCAAGCAAGGGTAAAAGAAAAGCGCCTCAGCTTCAACTTGTCTGATTGAGAAGTCAATTAGCAGTTACCATTACCACGGCAACCCCTGATTCGACAGACCGAGGTGATTGAGATGAGTTAATTAGTGCAGTTTGACTCACACAGTGACAAATAAACACACTCACTCACTCACTCACTCACTCACTCACTCACTCACTCACTCACTCACTCACTCACTCACTCACTCTCACACACACACACACACACACTCACTCACAGACACACACACACACACTCTCACACACACACACACACACACGCACACACACACACACTCACACACTCACTCACACACACACACACACACACACACACTCACACACTCACTCACATACACACACACACACACACACACACACACTCACACACACTCACTCACACACACACACACACACTCACTCACGCACTCACACACTCACTCACATACACACACACACACACACACACACACTCACACACTCTCACACACTCACTCACACACTGACAGGACATTTTCAGGCACAGGGTTTAGCTTCCCTTCATTGGCTACCTATCTATGTCAGATCAGACTTTATATTGTAGTTGGACACGCCCCTTCCTACCTGCTTGATCTTTAAACCGTCTACGACCCAGAATACAGAGAGCCTGTCCCCTGAATAAATCTATGGACATCAGTTGTCTGATTCTTTCTCTCAACTCAACTCATTCCAGATACACCTATTTATTACCATGCTCAAACACTTCCATTGAACCTCTTCATAGCTTACTCCATATGCTGCTTCCTTTATCCCTTTCCCACTTTTCAAACTTTTCAAACTCCTACTATTTTACCTTCCTCATTTAAGCCAGCAAAATCCTGGCTGAATTACTTCAGATCTTGTAAAAAGTATATGCTGGTGAGAGCTTTGTCTTTTGGCACACTGAGAGCAGACATAAGAACACGGGGAAAAGCATTATTAAGACATGCAGTGGGATCAAATACTTTACTGCTGCTGGGATCTCATGTTTGCTCTCTCCATTTCTCCCCTCAATGTCACATACAGTAAAGTTGCCCTTTTACACAGGGGCTGAAATAGCTGGAAATGAACCTTTCGCTTCCCATGCCAAGTCGACTCGGACTAAGTACAGTGTGGACTGGTAGCTGGAGAGGTGCCAGTTCTACTCCTGGCCACTGCAAAGGTGCCCTCGACCAAGAAGCCGAACCAAAGTGTTTCCAAACTGCGTATGTATAAAATAACAGCAGAGTGAATACAACCACATTTCACCAAGAGGGATTCCTAAAATACGCCTCCTGTTTCTTCTTCTTAGTTTAAACAGTATGTTAATGTCGAGGTAAACATATTTGAACAGAATGCAAACTGCTTCTCTTCATTTCCAAGAAGTTATATTGTCCCCGGATGTTAAATCGCTGCTGAAATGTGTTAACTCCCTGTCAGAGAGGGTCAGTGGATTTGCAAGCTACTGTTTGTGATTTACTCAAACAGATCAGGCATAGTGCTGCGCATCAGAAACAGTTAAATGGAAATGGATTTGTTTTTTTTAAAGCTGATAATGAACTAGGGCTGGGCGGTATACTGTTTCAACCGGTATACCGGTGTCAAATTTACGTACGGTATGACTTTTTCACATACCGGCACACCGGTGCCCAGCCGTAGTCACTGGTGAAGCGGTCGGAGTTATGTGTGTTACGTGCATTGAGTTAGAGTCATAGTTTTAATTTTATAACAACAATTAATAACCCGCAACTAACGCTCTTTAACAGGGCACAACACCACAAAACAACAGTTTGTGACACATAAACAATTTGTAACACTAATAATTGTACATTTTTTAAATTTACTCCACCAGGACTGCTACCATCAGTCTGGATGAGTACACAGAGGCTGTGACTTCCTACATCAGCTTCTGTGAGGACAGCTGTGTTCCAACCAGCACCAGGGTGAGCTACAACAACGACAAACCCTGTTTTACAGCGGAACTCAGAAAACTACGGCTGCAAAAGGACCAGGCGTTCGGGAGTGGGGACAAGGACTTGTACACAGAGTCAAAATACAGGTTTAGCAGGGCGGTGAGGGACGCTAAACGACTGTACTCTGAGAAACTGCAACACCAGCTCTCAGCAAGTGATTCTGCGTCGGTCTGGAGAGGGCTCAAACAGATCACCAACTACAAGCCCAAAACCCCCCACTCCATGAACAACCTCCGCCTGGCAGACGAGCTGAATGAGTTCTACTGCCGATTTGAAAGACAATGGAATAGTCCTGACGCCATCCCCAACAGCCCCATCAACAGCCCCACCAACCAGCCACAGACAACCAGCCCTCCCTCCCCCAGCCCATCAGGGGCTCACGCCTCTGAACCATCGTCCACAGCGCCCCCTACCCCCTCCACAGTGACGACCCTCATTATCCAAGAGAGAGACGTTAACAGGCTTTTTAAAAAACAGAATACCCGCAAAGCAGCCGGCCCGGACTCTGTCTCCCCCTCCACCCTGAAGCATTGTGCTGATCAGCTGTCCCCGGTGTTTACAGACATCTTCAACACCTCTCTGGAGACATGCCACGTACCAGCCTGCTTCAAGGCCTCCACCATCATCCCCGTCCCCAAAAAACCTAGGATCACAGGACTCAATGACTACAGGCCCGTCGCCTTGACCTCTGTGGTCATGAAGTCCTTTGAGCGTCTGGTCCTGTCCCACCTCAAAACCCTCACCGACCCACTCCTGGATCCCCTGCAGTTCGCCTACAGAGCCAACAGGTCTGTGGACGATGCAGTCAACATGGCCCTCCACTCCATCCTCCAGCACCTGGACACCCCAGGAACCTACGCCAGGATCCTGTTTGTGGACTTCAGCTCTGCCTTCAACACCATCATCCCGTCTCTGCTGCAGGACAAGCTCTCCCAGCTGCACGTGCCCGACTCCACCTGCAAGTGGATCACAGACTTCCTGTCTGACAGGAAGCAGCACGTGAGGCTGGGGAAACACGTCTCAGCCTCTCGGTCCATCAGCACCGGTTCCCCCCAAGGCTGCGTTCTTTCCCCTCTGCTCTTCTCCCTGTACACCAACAGCTGCACCTCCAGTCACCAGTCCGTCAAGCTCCTGAAGTTTGCGGATGACACCACCCTCATTGGACTCATCTCTGGTGGGGACGAGTCCGCCTACAGGCGGGAGACTGACCACCTGGTGACCTGGTGCAGCCAAAACAACCTGGAGCTCAACGCTCTGAAGACAGTGGAGATGGTTGTGGACTTCAGAAAGATCTCAGCCCCACCAGCCCCTCTCACCCTGTGTGACTCCCCCGTCAAAGCTGTGGAGTCCTTCCGCTTCCTGGGCTCCAGCATTACCCAGGACCTCAAGTGGGAACTAAACACCAGCTCCATCGCCAAGAAGGCGCAGCAGAGGATGTTCTTCCTGAGGCAGCTGAGGAAACTCAACCTGCCAAAGACAATGATGGTGCACTTCTACACTGCCATCATCGAGTCCATCCTCTGCTCCTCCATCACCGTCTGGTACGCTGCAGCCACTGCCAAGGACAAGGCCAGGCTGCAGCGCATCATTCGCTCTGCCGAGAGGGTGATTGGCTGCAATCTGCCGTCCCTCCAGGACTTGTTTGCTTCAAGGACCCTGAAGCGGGCGAGGAAGATTGTAGCTGATCCCTCTCACCCTGGACACAAACTGTTCGTGTCCCTCCCCTCTGGCAGGAGGATGCGGTCCATCAGGACCAAGACCTCACGCCACAAAAACAGTTTCTTCCCGTCTGCCGTCGGGCTCATCAACAGAGCCCGGGTCCCCCACTGACTCTAATGACTCTGTCACCCCCAGACAATTCCCACCGGACACTCCCCTGCACATAGCCTTATACTTATACTTGACTTGAATACACTTGACACCTGGGCATTGCACTTGCCACTTTCACACAACACTTACACTCATGCACATTCCATGCACTTTATCTTACTTTTGGTATTTTGTTATGCTGCTGTCTCAATGTAGATATTCATTCATCCATTCATCCTCATTATTGCATTGCGTTAACTGTTAAATGTGTATTGTTAAATGTTAAATGTATGCACCTTCCCGCCAGGACAAATTCCTTGTATGTGTAAGCATACATGGCAATAAATGGTTCTGATTCTGATTCTGATTCTGATTCTGAACTGCATGCTGGGTACAGCCCGCCCACTATCACAGAAAGAAGAAACTCCGTCGCTACATTAAAAAACGGAAAAGAGCGATGCAGGAGGAACAAGAGAGAGCACAGACGCACCAACACAACGTGTTGCCCAGAGAGGAGCTGTGTCTGCTGGCTGGAGGGTTTGAAAAGTCCGACGTAGTTTAGAATACGATGTATTGCGAAGAAGCTGAACTGGGAGGGACTTAGGACCCAGGGGAATGCAGGTGAAAAAAACCCGGAAGAGACAGACCGGAAGTCAAGCCACACAAACGGCTGTTCACAGCTTGCTGGGCAGTTGAGAGCGAGTTGAACAACGAGCGGTGAACAACGAGCGGTGAACAGCTGTTCAGGTGGCCGCAGGTCCTTTTCGGCGTCAATAAATTAATGTTAATACCGTGATATACCGTGATATACCGTGAAACCGCCAGAATCTTACAAAATACCGTGATATGAATTTTTGGCCATACCGCCCAGCCCTATAATGAACCATTAAAAGACCCTGAACTAGATTGTGCAGATTGGCTCTGGAACTAGATCCACTATGGTACTTCACCTCTTACAGAATTGCTAGCACACAGCCACCCTCTTGAAGCTTGAATATAATGAACACTTTTCTTTTGCTAGGAATCCCTCTGAGTGACCACACCCTTCAGGGACACTTGGCTGACCCTGGGCTGGTTGCTGAAGCCACCAAGCTTATTGCACTGTATAGAGTTGGAAACGTGCAGTGTCCCAGTCAGAGAAGCTCTGGTGCGTGTGACAGCGTTGAATTTAAACTTGAAGCAACAATTACCGCTTAAAGATCTTTAACAATTATGCTATTGCACAGATAGCAATACGGAAGTATTACTAGTATAATGATAATAATACTAATGATAACAATAATGGTAATAATTATAATAATAATAATATTCAAAATAATAGTAACCCTGCATAAACCCACGCAGGGTTTCTCCATGATCAGTAAATTTACTTAATATATAGAAGTACTTTTGAACTTTCACTTTACCGTTCCTCTATGTTTTTCTACATTCTACATTTGGTCTGGCCGATTGGATCCCAATGTGACCAAGATCCAGTCTCAAAGCGTACAGACTTGACAGTTAATGTGATAATGTGCATGATCAGATGACAAAAGTCATATTGTAAAGACAATTGTAACCACGGCCAGAGACACACTGGCATATTAAATATGTATTTCATTATTTTGTAGACTACGTCTGCACTATGTTCATAAGGAAAAGAAGAGACACTGTTACAAATAATACCAATACTAATTCCACTGGGACTGGAACAAATTAAAGGAGATCCCTTTGACAGGCTAATAAGGGATTCACAAAGTATAGACACGTACCAATGGGTTGCATAACAAAAGCTAGCACTGATCTAAATCCAAATGCATAAGCAGAATGATTCTTAATTCTGGGACTGCCAGAATTGCAGTTATTATCTGTACTGAAATAAGTCCATCCATCCATCCATTTTCCACCACTTATCCGGGGTCAGGTCGCGGAGGCAGCAGGTCAAGCAGGCTGACCCAGACTTCTCTCTCACCCGCAACATCTACCAGCTCATTCTGGGGGATCCCGAGGCGTTCCCAGGCCAGCTGGGAGATATAATCCCTCCAGCGTGTCCTGGGTCTTCCCCGGGGCCTCCTACCAGTTGGACGTGCCTGGAAAACCTCTAAAGGGAGGCGTCCTGGAGGCATCCTAATTAGATGCCCGAACCACCTCAGCTGACTCCTTTCGACACGAAGGAGTAGCGGCTCGACTTCAAGCTCCCTCCTGATGTCCGAGCTCCTTACCCTATCTCTAAGGCTGAGCCCGGCCACTCTACGGAGGAAACTCGTTTCGGCCGCTTGTATCCGCGACCTCGTTCTTTCGGACACGATCCAAAGCTCGTGACCATAGGTGAGGGTTGGGACGTAGACCGACCAGTAAATTGAGAGCTTTGCCTTTCGGCTCAGCTCCTTCTTCACCAAGACGGCCCGGTGCAACGCCTGTTTTACTGCTGCAGCCGCACCGATACGCCTGTCGATCTCCCGCTCCATTTTACCCTCACTCGTGAACAAGACCCCGAGATACTTGAACTCCTTCGCTTGTGGTAGGCACTCTGTCCCCACCCGGAGGGAGCAATCCACCGGTTTCCGGCAGAGCACCATGGCCTCAGATTTCGTGGTGCTGACTCTCATCCCCGCCGCTTCACACTCGGCTGCAAAACGCCCCAGTGAATGCTGGAGGTCATGGTCCGAGGAGGCAAACAGGACCACATCATCTGCAAACAGCAGAGAGGCTATCCTGAGATCCCCGAACCTGACATTTTCCGCCCCACGGCTGCGCCTAGATATCCTGTCCATGAAAGTCACGAACAGGACCGGTGATAAAGGGCAGCCCTGGCGGAGGCCAACACCCACCGGGAACGTGTCTGACTTACTGCCGAGGATACGAACACAGCTCCTACTGCAGGCGTACAGAGACCGGATGGCCAGTTGCAACGGGTCCGGCACACCATACTCCCGCAGCACCCCCCACAAAAAGCCCCGAGGGACCCGGTCGAAAGCCTTCTCCAAGTCCACGAAGCACATGTAGACTGGTTGGGCAAACTCCCAGGACCCCTCCAGTATCCTTGCAAGGGTAAAGAGCTGGTCCACTGTTCCACGACCAGGACGAAACCCGCACTGTTCTTCTTGAATCCGAGGTTCGACAAACGGTCGGAGCCTCCGTTCCAGCACCCTGGCATAAGCTTTTCCCGGGAGGCTGAGTAGTGTGATACCCCGATAATTCGAGCACACTCTCCGGTCCCCCTTCTTGAAGATGGGAACCACCACCCCGGTCTGCCAGTCCATGGGCACTGTGCCCGACCCCCATGCGACATTGAAGAGGCGTGTCAGCCAAGACAGCCCAACAAAGTCCAGCGCCTTCAGCATCTCAGGGCGGATTTCATCCACCCCCGGCGCCTTGCCACCAAGGAGCTTTTTGACTACCTTAGTGGCCTCTGCCAGGGATATGGGTTCATCCAACCCCAAGTCTTCAGGCGCTGCCCCCTGTTCAGGGGACATGTTGACCGGGTTTAGGAGTTCCTCAAAGTGCTCCTTCCACCGCCCGACGATATCCTCTGTCTGGGTCAGCAGCCCCCCTCCCCCGCTGATAACAGCCTGGGGAAGGCCCTGCTTTCCCTTCCTGAGTCGTCGGATGGTTTGCCAGAACCTCCTTGAGGCCAACCGAAAGTCCTTCTCCATGGCCTCCCCGAACTCCTCCCATGCCCGAGTTTTAGCATCCGTGACCACCGCAGCTGCAGTCCTTCTGGCCTGCCTGTACCTGTCAGCTGCTTCAGGAGACCCCTGGGCCAACCAAGCCCGAAAGGCCTCCTTCTTCAGCTTGACGGCTTCCCTCACCCCCGGTGTCCACCACCGGGTTCTCGGGTTGCCGCCACGACAGGCACCGATGACCTTCCGACCACAGCTCCTAGCGGCCGCGTCCACAATAGAGGCTTTGAACATGATCCACTCGGATTCCATGTCCCCAACCTCCCTCGGGATGTGTGAGAAGTCCTTCCGGAGGTGGGAGTTGAAGACCTCCCGGACAGGATCCTCCGCCAGACGTTCCCAGTTCACCCTCACTACACGTTTGGGCTTGCCAGGTCTTTCTGGCCGACTCCCCCGCCATCTGATCCAACTCACCACCAGGTGGTGATCAGTTGACAGCTCTGCTCCTCTCTTCACCCGAGTGTCCAAAACATACGGCCGCAGATCAGATGATACGATTACGAAGTCGATCATTGATCTCCGGCCTAAGGTGCTCTGGTACCAGGTACACTTATGAGCCACCTTATGTTCAAACATGGTGTTTGTTATGGACAAACTGTGGCTAGCACAGAAGTCCAACAACGAAACACCGCTCGGGTTCAGATCAGGCAAGCCGTTCCTCCCAATCACTCCCCGCCAGGTTTCTCTGTCGTCGCCCACGTGAGCGTTGAAGTCTCCCAGGAGAACTATGGAGTCGGCAGGCGGCGCCCTTTCCAGGACCCCTCCCACCAACTCCAAGAAGGCCGGATACTCCGAAATGCTGTTTGGTGCATAAGCACAAACAACAGTCAGAGCCTTACTCCCCGCAACTTGTAGGCGCAGGGAGGCGACCCTCTCGTTCTCCGGGGAAAACTCCAACACGGCGGCGCTCAGCCGGGGACTCGTGAGTATCCCCACTCCCGCCCGGCGCCTCTCACCCTGGGCGACTCCAGAAAAGAACAAAGTCCAACCCTTCTCCAGGAGTTTGGTTCCAGAGCCAGCGCTGTGCGTGGAGGTGAGCCCAACTATATCTAGCTGGTAACGCTCCACCTCCCCCACCAGCTCCGGCTCCTTCCCCGCTAGCGAGGTGACGTTCCACGTCCCTAGAGCTAGTCTATGTCGCCGGCGATCGGCTCGCCCAGGCCCCCTGCCCGGCCCGCCGCCCGGTCTACATAGCACCCGACCCCGATGTCTGTCCCTGCGGGTGGTGGGTCCACAGGGTGAAATAAGTGTCCACCTAAAGTCAAGACAACTTGGGACCCTGCAACTATCATGATATATTACAGAATACTGCTGTCTCCTCATGATACAAATACTTTGGTTTGCATCCCAAAACTAACCAACTCGTGAAATCAATACCCAATACATTTGAAACGGATGAAAGTTGCCCTCTCAACAAGAGGAACCACTGCCTCAACTGTGCTGCGTGTTAACATTAGACGTTACCAGTGTCAGAAAACAGACACTTGAAGAACAATACAAATGTAATTCAAATACTTAAAAGCAGATGGGTTTCAAGGTAATAGTTATTTAACTACATCACACATCAAGAACAAAAGGAACAAGAAATTAATTGAATCAAAGCTTGACTTTGAAATAACTAAGACATGGCATGAACGAAATATTGAATAAACACATAGCAGCAGCTTCTGTCAGCCAATTAAATTGGCTGGAAAAGTTTCATTTTACGTTCTTTCTTGAGAGCATTTGTGTAATTGGGTGGAGTGCGCTTATCCTTTTATCGACCATGTAAACCCAGTGGGTTGTTCACACCCAGATCTTAGACAGTTCATCTTAGTTTTGCTGTCTCTTCTATTTTCACTCTGTCATGAATTAATCTGACAAGAACTGAAGACACTGATAATCTACCACAAACAATATGAATGAGGTATTATGTATGATTTAAATGATTTGATAAATGATAAGATATGCAATGCTTGACAAGACTTATTTTCCTCCCTCTCTCCCCGCTGTTCTTCTGAGTTTCAATCCCATACAAACAATTACATTTCTATATCTGCCCATACACTATATATACATTATATAAAAAAATAGCCTAATGTCACTGTTGTTTGCAATTGTGTGTAGCTCTGTAGAAAGGAGCAGAGCTTATTGACGTGAGAGGAGAAATACTATTCTGGTGTGAAAAACCATGCTACTGCATGACAATTGACATAGTGGCAGGCTCTCTTCAACAGCCCACCAGAGGACCTGTGCTCTCGTTATGCTCTTCTCTGGAGCGTAGGAGACACCTGCTGCCTCCTCTGTCTCTCTCATTGGCCCAACGGTGGAGCCCGATGCCTCAGCACTGGCTCCCGTACACCAGGCCTTTTCTCCCTCCGTCCCAACCTTGTCAATAAAAAAGATCCTCTAGGGTGAAAAACATGTGTAGCTGTGTGTTCTGATTATGTTTCATACAGCATTTCCTCACACTACTCACACAGCATTGCCTCACACGTCAAGTATTTATGAATTATTTCCTGCTTTGAGTAATAAATGAAAGTTAAACTGCTCCTGGGATTGAGACCTATTCATGTGTGCATCACTTTGTAAAACCATAAAAAATGCTATTAAACTGCACATCAAGCTGTTCACATGCGATACTGTCTGAGCAGGATTGAGCAGGTGTTGACACGACTAGTCCCAGAAGATTTGACACAACAGAATTGCAGACAAAACAAAGATGCAGTCACATTTACAACAGGGCCCCATTTTGTGGAGGACCACAACATTATGTTTTAGTAGTGTTAATAGGATCTTAGATGTCTCAGAAATGCTTCTGGTCCATCGTCACTCTACTAACTCTTTAGTGATTCTTTCAACAAGAGCAAAAAAAATGCTCAGGGCAAATAATTAGAGATAAAGGAATAATGACTAAAACATAAATATTTAAAAATTTGACAATATTATGTGAAAATGTATAACATGAGATAGAACAGTCGGTAGACTGAAAAAGCATCATAATATTAATATTAATAAAATATGTTTGATCATATATTTTTCTTCAGTGAACTGATGAACGGTGAATAAAACAATAATGTTATATATTCCAGACAACATTCCTTTCCATTTGTTGAGCTGTTGGGGCAAAGCACCATTGTGATTGGCAGATTGGCTATTTCAGAGTGATGTGAATTGGCTGAGTGTATGGATTGATCACTTCAGGCCGGACCAGAACCAGGAGCTTCACACTTGTCATTCCCTTTTGTGATCAAAAAGCCACGTTGAGTAAAGAAGTTATGAATATAACTTTGAGGTAATTTGTTTTCTAACTGGTAGTGTTAGAGGAGAGGGTATTCTATAAAATATGATGTGATGTCACATTTAACCTCCATCACTTTGGATAGTGAATCAATGAAGTAGTGAATGGTGAATGGAATGCATGCTTGCACACTTGGATACTGCTAAGCACTATTCATCTTGAAGAACAAGGCCTCTGAGAAAAAGGTAAGACTGGAAACAGTTATAACTGATTAATTACCCTTTGACCCTGTAGTGCTGGATCTCTCAAAAAGACTGGGATCTCATATATGCCAAAACAGCCACCTCTGAGATTCTTCAGCCTCCCCCTGTCTTCTGTCAATGGGGGCTAACCTTTGCTTTGTGCACCTCTGAGTACGGGTCAATGTGAGCCCACAGCTGTGGTCAGACTGTAGTTGACCTGGCTCTACTGTTATCTGGAACTGCCTCCTGGGATTGTCATCCATTTTCAAACTCTAATAGAAAACATCTGAAAAGTAATATTCATCTCTGCCTTCGTCTGCTGTCGTGGAACGTGGTCATCTGGGTCGTGGTCCATGCCTACTACTTATTACATGAATAATTTCTGTGACATCCATTGAATGTGCTGTAACTCTGTTACGTTGATTCTGTACACATGACATCTATTGCTTCTGTCCATCCGGGGAGAGGGATCCTCCTCTGTTGCTCTCCTGAAGAGTTTTTCCTGATCCGATGTGAGGTCCCGGGACAGGGATGTCGAATGTGTACAGATTGTAAAGCCCTCAGAGGCAAATTTGTATTTGTGATTTTGGGCTATACAAAATAAACTGAATTGAATTGAATTAATATTAGGCCACAAACGTTAACAGTAGTACCGTCGAGGCCATTTTAGTTTTTAGAAGGCAAATAACTCCAATATTCATTCAATTTATTTAATATAGCTCAAATTCACAAATTTGCCTCAGAGGGCTTTACAACCTGTAAACATACAACATACATACATACATCCTCTGTACTGGGACTTTAGGAAAAACATAATATAACATAAACAAAATATAATACTCTAGATTTCTGAAGATCTCTTCCTCAGACCACTACTATGGTCATATAGATCACAGTTGCCATATTATAAGATTATAAGATACATAACTTTACACAATATATATCCATGATCAATGTGCCCTGCATGGGTACGTGCTTTACAGTATTATCCAAATTGGCAAAGGATAATCTACAATGTATTACTTTTGTGCTAGTCTACTCATTTCAGATGCTGCCCTAATAATATAGATCGGAGGATGTTACTGCATTGCGGAATGCGTTTGGGATCAGAGCTGCTAAATGGTTGACAGACTCAACCAAATGCATCATGAGATTACTAGTTGACGACTAACAACAATAGCTGTTTTCCACACGTAAAAAATGTATAAATAATGACGGAAGACGGATTTATCATTGCTTCTGGATAACAAAAATGTAATTTTCTGGTATTGAGCATTCAAGATACTTAGTAGGCCTATGACATATACGACACCAAATGTCGCTCTGAAGCCAACAATATAGGCCTGCACATTGCACCGAAGCCTGGGGCTGGATGGCGTCCATGCAGGGATTATCGGCGGCTTAACAAGGCAACGATCCCGGACCTCTATTCAGTTCCGCAGATTCAGGATTGTTCTGCTCATTTGTCAGGTAGCGTAGTATTCTCTAAGGTGGACCTGGTCCGGGGTTATCATCAAGTGCCCAAGACAGCGCTGATTACTCCTTTTGGCCTGTTTGAGTTTTTGAGGATGCCGTTTGCCTCAAATGCAGCACAGACTTTCCAGCGCCTAATGGACACTGTGCTTAGGGACCTGCCTTTCTCGTTTGTATACCTGGACGACATCCTGGTTGCCAGTTCATCAAGGGCAGAGCAAATGTCTCACCTCCAGATTCTATTGGACAAGCTCAACCAGGACGGGTTGATTGTAGGGCTGGGCGGTACCGTTTCAACCGGTATACCGGTGTAAAATTTGCGAACGGTGAACAACGAGCGGTGAACAACGAGCGGTGAACAACGAGCGGTGAACAACGAGCGGTGAACAACGAGCGGTGAACAGCTGTTCAGGTGGCCGCCGGTCCTTTTCAGCGTCAATGAATGAATGTGTTTACTTGAAAAAAATACTGTGATATACCGTGAAACCGCCAGAATCTTAAAATACCATGATATGAATTTTTGGCCATACCGCCCAGCCCGACTAAGTGCCAGTTTGGACATCGCATCACTAAGGACGGGGCGGTCCCCCTTCCGTCGAAGATGGATGCAGTGACCAACTTTCAACGCCCGCTCATAGTGAGGGCCCGGTAGGAGTTTTTAGGCATGATAAACTTTTACCATTGTTTTATTCCCTGGGTGGCACGGTTGATGCAGCCCCTTTTTAAAGCCCTGAAAAGGCAAGGCTGCCAAACAGGCTGTTGACTGGACAGAGGAGAAGAGCCAGGCATTTGTGGACGCCAAGACAGCTCTGGCAAATGCAACAATGCTGACACATCCCGCACCCAAGGTTCCAATCGCCATCAAATCTTTAGACTATGCGGTGGGCGTGGTGTACGAGCAGGGGGTTGAAAAGAGCATGGCAGCCACTCACACGCAGCTGCGTCCTAATGAGGGAAAAGTGGGCTGGGACTTGTGTTGTGTGCCAGCACGCCAAGGTGCACCGCCACATAAAGGCCTCATTGGAAAAGTTCTCGGTTCCAGAAAGGAGGTTTGATCATGCGAATGTGGATCTGGTGGGACCGAGGCCCGCAATTCACGTCAGAGCTCTGGGGCATAGTTGCCTAGGGGTGAAGCTAGGGCTGGGTGGTATACCGTTTCAACCGGTATACCGGTGTCAGATTTACGTACGGTATGACTTTTTCACATACCGGCACACCGGTGCCCAGCCGTAGTCACTGGTGAAGCGGTCGGAGTTATGTGTGTTACGTGCATTGAGTCATGGTTTTAATTTTATAACAACAATTAATAACCCGCAACTAACGCGCTTTAACAGGGCACAACACCACAAAACAACAGTTTGTGACACATAAACAATTTGTAACACTAATAATTGTACATTTTTTTTTATTTACTCCGCCGAACTGCATGCTGGGTACAGCCCGCACACTATCACAGAAAGAAGAAACTCCGTCGCTACATTAAAAAACGGAAAAGAGCGATGCAGGAGGAACAAGAGAGAGCAGAGACGCACCAACACAACGTGTTGCCCAGAGAGGAGCTGTGTCTGCTGGCTGGAGGGTTTGAAAAGTCCAACGTAGTTTAGAAAACGATGTATTGCAAAGAAGCTGAACCTGGAGGGACTTAGGACCCAGGGGAATGCAGGTGAAAAAAACCCGGAAGAGACAGACCGGCTGTCACGCCACACAAACGGCTGTTCACAGCTTGCTGGGCAGTTGAGAGCGAGTTGGCCAGCGAGCGAACAACGAGCGGTGAACAGCTGTTCAGGTGGCCGCAGGTCCTTTTCGGCGTCAATAAATTAATGTTAATACCGTGATATACCGTGAAACCGCCAGAATCTTACAAAATACCGTGATATGCATTTTTGGCCATACCGCCCAGCCCTAGGTCAAGCTCCACCTTATGACAATATGCACAGGAGGTCTATCACGATTCAGTGAAAGCAAACATGCTCGAGATCCAGAAGTTGTCTTTCTAACCTTAAAAAGAATAGACCACATGTATTTTGTTTTCTCTTGAACACATTTCCCTGACTTGATTCTTACAATCGGTACGTATATTTCGGAAACCATGATGTCGAAGTAGAAAAAACCCCCACTGCTTTTCAGATGTGAGGGGAGAATTTTAGGTTTTTTAAACTACACATCATTTGCATTGCAGTCGATGTGAAATAGCTCCATAATGTCAATAAAAGAGATGAAAGAGGGGGTCTCAAGTATCAATATAGGGTTTTTTGATATTTTGTTTGTGTATTATTGATGTGCTTGTGAACTACATACACATAACATTATGACGGTGTGTCATACCGTGGCAGCCCCTTTAGTGGCTGTTAGAATGCTAGCAGTCCTTCTTTCAAATAACCTGCCACTTTATCAGATGAATACCACATCACCAAGCCACACACTTTAAAGGAAAAAGAGAGCATGTTCACCGTGTAGCGCACACAAAGCTATGTTGCAAAGCCTCTGTACAGTGAGTACAACCATCAGTGAGTTTGTTGTACTCCTTACCCATCCACTCAACCTCTCTTGTCCTGAAGTGCTCCACAAAATAAAATATGTTGAGGTGAATGAGTGTTCGGCTGTGACTGACCTGTGACAGTGATCGTCAGAACAGCAGAAAGGCCGTACGCACCTCACTGAGGGTTTAAGTAGTTAATTAAATGTAGAGCCTCATAGAGAACCCACCATGACCATCTGTTTGTCACCCAACATCGTAGATGTGCTGGATTTGGTTCCCTTAGCATGGTTTCCAGGTGGTGCATTAACTAGGTAGATGCAACCTTATGTTACCTATGATGAGGTTATCCTAATCTCAATTATTCCCTCTCTTCATTTAGAATAAATATTATTCTCAGTGTGTTACCACATCACCCTTGTGAAAGTCGTATGTTGGAGGATTACTGCCCCAAACTGGTGATGTTATGTTATAAATCCTGCTCCGACGTCCATGTCCTTAACTCCATTCAAAATGACCAGAGAAAACCTCCCTCTTCAGCAGATGGATTTTTAAAAAGCCAATTGTCATTGTCAATTGTTGTCAACAATTAATTTCAGCTTTTACGCTGAAATGTATTGGATATAATTGTATTATTATTATTATTATTATTATTATTATTATTATTATTATTATTATTATTATATTATTATTATTTTATTTTTTTAAAGGTTGGATTTTGTTATTTATTATTTACTTAATATAATATGATGGTTAGATTTTCTTCAGTTTGTTTTTTGCAATTGCGAAAATAATCTGAAACTAGGGCCATCTTTGTCAAAACTCTACACACAAAACCCAAGACATTTACACAAAATACCATAAAACTCCCTTAAAAGAAAATACATCATTCAACGCTATATACAATGTTTTTAAAATGGTATTTTTGCAATACAACAAACACAAAATAATTCTGTTAGTTATAGCTCTTCCCACATGCCAACTGCTCACATAGTATTATACAACATTATTTAGATGATTAGGAAAACAATTGTTGTTTACTGTATCATGTACTGTACATGTATCAGATACAATTATTTTAACTAAAGACAACATTGACATAGTAACTGTATTTCACTTTTAGTTAAATATAACAGTACAAACTTGACTTTATAATGTTCAAGATCAGATTTCTAAGGGTTTCTAATCTATCTGGTTACAGGTGTTTCCATAGGTGCATCCTGGGTGGAGGTGATTGATAATTGAATGTTGTATTTCTTTGGCAGCTTGTGTGTTGTTTGCTAAACAAACAACACACAGGCTTTTAGTTTTGAATAATGTGGAATGTAGATACCTGTTTGTAGTTATTCGCAAAAAAGGTTTTAGAATAGTAAATTCAGTGTAAAGAAGACAATATGCTTAGGGTTTATCATACCTGGTCAATAGATAGATTAGATGAGTTTAAGGTTTAGTCACATTTTGTATGTCTTGGCATAAAAACTGGAACAGAAAGAAAACTTTTTGATGAAATAAGCTTTTCGGTCTTGGACAGAAGCGAGGCCACAGTGTGGCTTAAGTCCATATCAAAGACCCAGTGGGAGAGAGAGAATAAGAAGGTTAAAGGTGATACACGTTGACGATGAAGTGTTCCCTGCTACACACATAGAAAAGTATGCGACAATATGCTGGTGCATGCTGGGATTTTGACATGCACAGTACAGTACATACGCACTAGTGTTTGAGCCTGGCTGAGCACCAATGAGCCTGCTTTTAATGTAACCAACCAGCCAGCAACGGCCACACACAACCTATGTGCTGAAACACACTGCCTTTGTGTGTGTGTGTGTGTGTGTGTGTGTGTGTGTGTGTGTGTGTGTGTGTGTGTGTGTGTGTGTGTGTGTGTGTGTGCCCGTGTGTGTGTAGAAATGCTAATGTAACCAGTCAGCCAGTAAGAGACCCACACTTTCAATGCAGGGTGGCAATGACCTTTTTAACACACTAATAAACACAGACATTTTGTGTTTCTTTGCTGTCTGGCTAGCGACAGAAAAAGCACTGTCGTTGGTGTGTACACATGCACAAATAGCTCCAGAATACTTTTTCTGGCTACAATAATTCATAAGAACCTCATCTTCTAGAGCGGGCGCCCATTGTACTAAGGCCTTACCACAGAGGTTCAATTTCCGACCCGGGGCCTTCTGCTGCACGTTGTCCCTTCTCTCTCCCCATTACCAGTCTAGCTGTCTTGGCTATCGTGTAAGGGCTAAAAGCTACTACAAAAATGTTGTCTGTTGATATTGACAGGGGCTATAATCATATATTTTCATTATATGTGTAATTTTGCGTAAACCAGGTCCACAATATTTTTTTTTGCCTTGCAGTGGACAATACTCTTTTTTCCTGATTCTTAAGGAGACTTAACGTCAACTTTGAGGGTCACATTAATAAATGATTCCAAATAAAACAAGTCATCAATTAATATATTATTTATAAATAAAAACTGAATTTCCAATACATGGATAGGAATAAATAGGGGAAAGTAACTTTTAACTTTTAAAGCTGCCTTTTTCAAAACAAACCAAGAGGAGTTAACTGCACCAGTCCGACTGAGACCCACCTTTTCGAGAGGTCTTGGTTCAGCTTGACAGCTTTCACATCAGCCCAAACAAAACGTAGTAATCAAGCCAACGGACCTGAGTATGTTTGAAACAAACAGGCTTGGTAAATGGATTGTAAATGGACTTGTACTTATAGTGCCTTTCTAGTATAGGCACATATCAGTTATACAAGCAGTATTATGAATAATACAAGTATAGCAGATTTATTTTTATTATTTTATAAATCAGATAAAAGTGTAAATTCTTAAAATACTATTTGTTAATTTAAGATGTGCATGCTCTTGCGCACAGCAAATTATAAATTGTGAGCATAATACTGCAGTCTTGCTGCCTTATCACTTCGGTGTTTTAAAGAGTTGACTTGAGGAGGAATTTCCCTGAGGGGAGGTGCCAAGTGAATGTCAGCGAGGGCACATTAGACCAATCCATGAGGTTGGAGACCTTTAAAGGGCGGAATCACAGAAAGAAAGTGAGCTCAGTTGAATCGCAATCAAGACTGAGTCTTGAAAAAGTTCTCTAAATATAATAAATATTTATCACATTTTTTATTTCTTTTTTGTATCTAGAAATGTGTACTTGGTCGACTAGAACCTATTGATTCGTTTCAAAAGAAGGCGGAAGTGATTTACTGCTCTGGGGATGCATTGATAATGTCTCCCCAGCTTAACCCACTAAAGAGTGTAATGGTGTGTTCACACCGAACGCGACGCAAATTTTTCGCGCGACCAGATTACATGTAAAGTCAATGCACAGACGCGTTTGGTTGCGACAGACGCGAAATTTCGCCGGGCGGCGCGTTTGACGCGAAATTCGCGTGAGTTGAAATTTTCCAACTCGGGCGAAAAATAGATTGCCGAAAGCCAATCAGCGTTGAGAAGCTCTGCGCGTCATCACCGCCGTCCTGCCGGTTTGAATCAAACAGCTGCTGATCCACCTGAAGTAGCGCTGGCAGCGGCCGTCATTCAGACGCTGTTGTGCGGCTACGGATGATATTATGAACCCGGACACGGGGGCGTTTGATGGTCCGACATTAGAGGGACTTCCACAAGACGTTTAAAGCAGAACTAGTGGTTAGTTTAATGGTGGATGGGGGAAACGGTACTGTTTTTACGGAGATAAGCCACGGAGATAAGCCCCGCCCCCTTTCAGACGCGTTAAAGCGAATTTGCGTTGACGGGAATTAACCACATAAAGTCGAGCGAGTAAACTCACGCGAGTAAACTCACGCGAGTAACGCGGCGCGAAATTTCGCGTCGCGTTCGGTGTGAACACACCATAATACATTTGCATAGCCCATATATTCAAATACATTCAGGTGAAATAATTGTGCTACTTCATAGTTTTTTGCTCTTAAAGGAAACTGCTTCCACGATGTTAGTAGAATATGTGCACAATTATTAAAAACGGATATTGGTTATTTTATCTGTACTTTTTAACCTTTTAGTGGAGGCTAATTTATTATCTCCTCTACTGTCTGTGTTCGGGTTGAGCTCCTCGAACTGATGTTATACACACACACACACACACACACCTGAAGGTAAGTAAGCGAACAGATATGAGAGGTGAATACAAGATAAATACGTCAACAATGATTGCTACTGTAAATGCAATGAAACATTGACGAGTAAAAAGACAATACTTATTAATAGACCTGTTCAACAAAGATAAACATGATATAAACGTGGAGAAAACTCGTTGCTCTGTCTTCAGTCTCTCATCCCCCACCACTATGTTTACCCAGGCTCTATCCAGGCTCAACGCGCTAGCTCAGCTTATAGCCATTTGGTACAATCAAGCTAAAACAAAAGCTGTCTATGTGTAGTCAAACTCTTTAGCTTAATTTACCAGGTTCTTCAAATCAGGCAACTTAACTTCCTGATGACTGTGATAAAGCCACCGTCCTCTCTAACTGCGTACCTTTCATTTTATTGACACTTATTAATATTATTAAATATTATCATTATTATTATTTTTTCGAGAGTAACTTTTCTCTTGTAAACATTACTGTTGGTGCTATACAATTGTTGGGGGGGATTTAATATACAAATTAAATCTAATCCTTTTTTTAAAAATAATATTTGAAAAGAAGTTTTTACTGTTGAAAAATAACCGTTAAGAGTATTGATACAAAACAAACCAATAAGAAGTATCAGTACAATTTGTATTAATCTATATCCATCCCTACGATGCAACATAATGTATATTAAATAATATATGGTGCAATACGACTCTTTCGGTCCCGATTCCAATACTTTGGCTTTGAAAATTGTCCGATACCGAGTACCGATACAACACCACTGTTTAATTAATAAGCTGTATACTTGAATCACAAACTAGTTTATAATTTAATTGTTTTTCACAAATACACAACATGTATTATAATTATTTTTCCCTATTAGCTTATTTTCTCATTGCACAGCTCCTATCTTCATCTGTTGCTCTGCTTCCATCGCTGCTTCCAGATCAGTTTCTGTTAAGGAGAGCTCTCATCCAATCAGATTTCCCCTCTATGTCTCTATGGAAGCAGACGGTATCGTTGATTGTCACAGACAACAAATCAGATCTTTAGTTTGTGCTGGGTGTATTCTTTGACACTGAGGTTGCCTATGGCCGGCGTGACCAATAACATGCGCTGTGATTGGTCAGTGGACCAGCGTGACTTACGTAGCTGCTAGCTAGCAGAACTCAGGACGAGTAAGAACAGTTCAGGCTGAAACGTAAGAGAAGTTATGACATTTTAATGTTTTACTTGGTGTAGTTTTTTTAACACTCGATGGCTGAAGGAGGAGGAGAAACTGACTTGGTGGTGGATTTACTGACAACGCAGATATTTTCAGCCCCTAAAACGCATGGAAACTTGGGCTGTCCTCACTGGCATTCATGGCCATCGAGAAGGAACTGGTACTGCAACACGGGGGCGACTGTGGCTCAGTGGTTAGCAAGTCGGTCTTTCAATCAGAAGGTCGGTGGTTTGATCCCCGGCTCCGGCAGTCTGTGTCGTTGTGTCCTTGAGCAAGACACTTAGCGTCACGGTTTCCAATCCCGATCGCCGTAAGCTCCTATTGTCCAATCCCGAATTTTCCGACGTGACGCAGTTTCCGGTCTTTTTGCCGGCATTTTCTTCCGCGATCGCCGGCAAAGTGTAAGTAGTATTACTTTATGCATATCAAACAATCTACGTGTCAAATTTCATTAACATACATGGACGTTTACATATCTAAATACTATAGGAAAGTTACTTAGATGTGAGAAAGCAGAAAGACCACTCGGCGACACTCGGGCGACGATCTTTACTCTGAAAAGTTTTTCTGTATTGTCATCGTACTGCTACTATGGGTTAGCATATGAGTGTATTTCAACGCTAGCTTAACACTACTTTGTCTAGCCAATGAAAATACACCATCATGTGTGACGTGATCTGTAGTCAAGGGGAGGAAGGGAGGGGGGCAGGCAAACAAGTTTGATGTCTGAAAAGAAAGTTGCGACAGCGGGAAAAACGAACAAATAATCGGATCGCTATCAGGTTTGTTTTGTAGATCTGAAACGTAAAGGCAGACATAATCAAATGTTTTTCTTGTTTTTCATAAGCCAAACTACATCAAGTATTTTCATGCACAATGATAATATGCACTTACTAATACATTATGCAAATAATGTTGATGTGTGTGTGTGATTGAGAGTGCGAAAGACTGTCTGTACATCTGTTAAGTCAGCAGTGGCTCTTATGATAAGAAATGTTGTTTGTGTAGGTACACAAACAATATAATACAGTGCTAGGTTATATAATATTGTTGAGTCAATTTCTCTCTTGTGTGTTTTATGAAAAGATAGAGAACAGAGACAGAGCAAAGGACGAGAGGAGAGAGAGAAAATAAGGAGTTAAAGAGGGAGCAGAAAATACTTGATAGATAGCAAGGAGAAGAAGCAGAAGCAGGAAAGACTTGAAAAGAAAGATAGCAAGAAGAAGAAAAGAAGCAGGAAAGAAAAGAAAGATAGCAAGGAGAAGAGAAGAAGCAGGAAAGAAAAGACATAGCAAGGAAGAAGCAGAAGCAGGAAAGACTTGAAAAAGATAGCAAGAAGAGAAGAAGCAGGAAAGACTTGAAAAGAAAGATAGCAAGAAGAAGAAAAGAAGCAGGAAAGAAAAGAAAGATAGCAAGGAGAAGAAGCAGGAAAGACTTGAAAAGAAAGATAGCAAGGAGAAGAGAAGAAGCAGGAAAGAAAAGACATAGCAAGGAGAAGAAGCAGGAAAGACTTGAATAGAAAGATAGCAAGGAGAAGAGAAGAAGCAGGAAAGAAAGGTAGGTAACGTGTGTCAGTATGAGAGTTTTTTTCCTTTACAGGAGGATCAAGAAAAGAAAAGATGGATATAGAAATTGTAAATCTGCAATGGTTTAAGGTAAATATATATACATGTATGTCTATGCATGTGGCAAATATGCATGTGCCTATACATGGCAATTTATAGAATTCATCAACATTATTAAGACATTTTAAACTACTTTTGAATTTAATTTCTGACTGTGCCAAAATAAATGTGTATTTGCAGATGCCAAACATCCGGCAAATGAGGAAGAGGGAGAGGACGACGAGGAAGTGGACCCAGGAGGCCATGGCGCAGGCCCTACAGGAGGTGAAAGCAGGCAGGCTCAATCTACGGCAGGCAGCCCAGGTGTTTGGGGTCCCAAAAACCAGCCTGAGTGACCGAGTCAGTGGAAGGGTGTCCTCTGATTGTGTCCCGGGTCAGAGGACTCTCCTCACCCCTGCAGATGAGGATTCCCTGGTGGAGTACCTCTTGTACTCTGCCAGTCATGGGTTTCCACTGACGAAGCCTCAGGTCCTGGCCCACGCTCTGGCCATCTATAACCTCCGCCACCAGGCAGCCCCCAAAACCGGGCTTGGCCAGACGTGGTGGATCAATTTTAGGGAGCGGCACCACCATCGCCTGACTGCCCGGACCCCAGACATCATTGACCGTGGGAGGGCATCCTGCGCCAAGAGGGGGCCAATAGAGGAGTACTTTAAGCTCCTCACCACCACCCTGGAGGAGCACGGGTTGAGGGAGAAACCCCGTCAGGTTTACAACTGTGACGAGACGGGGTTTCAGCTGGACTCTACAAGAAGAAAGGTCATAGTGCCCCGGGGGACTAAACATGCTTACAGGCAGGCCCAGGGAACCAGGGACCACATCACCGTCCTGGCCTGCCTCAACGCGGCTGGGGAGGATGTCCCCCCTTTCATCATCTACAAGGGGGGATATCCAGGGGGGCCCTATAATAAAGAAGGGGTTCCCGATGCCCTCTACGGGAAGTCGCCAGCAGGGTACATTGACAGTGAGCTGTTTAGGAAGTGGTTTGTCGGGCACTTCCTGAAGTTCGCCACTCAGGAGCGCCCGCTGCTGCTCATAATGGATGGACATCAGTCCCATCTGGATCCAGAGCTGGTCCAGGCGGCACAGAGGGAGGGTGTCATTCTCCTGTGCCTGCCACCACATACTTCTCACATCCTTCAGCCTTTGGATGTGAGTTTCTTCAGACCCTTGAAGGCAGATTTCTCTGGTGTTACAGGAGATCTGTCGGCAGTGAGCCACTCCTTCTTGGTTTCTAAGAAGGAGTTTTCAAGGGTCCTAAGAGACTCCTACCAGAGGGTGAAGGATCGGAGAGTGGTGGTGGCTGGGTTCAGGAGGTGTGGCATCTACCCTCTGGACTCGATGGCCATTGACTGGTCACGGGTCATGCCGTCCGGGCCGCGGTGCGGGCCCTCCTCACAGCCTCCGCCAACTCCATCGGCATCTTCCTGGGCTGCACCTGATGTTGCCCTTCCCTCCCAACGTCCCCTTTTCCCAGCCCAACCCCCACCTGCTCCACCTGCCTCTCCTCCTGCCCCCCCCACCCCAAATCCTTACATCACCCATCCCCTGGTAACATCAGGCCGGATTACAGTTGACCTGGCCCACCTCCTGGCCGAAATCCAATATAACCGCAACACCGGTAAGGTCAGGAGGAATGTCACCAAGGCCAGGTTACTGACAGCCCAGGAGATGTCTGATGTCATCGAGGAGGCGGAGGACCGAGCTGCAAGGAGGGAAGCTCAAGCTCTGGCCAGAGCAGACAGAGAGCAGCAGCGGGCCAAAGACACCTGCCCGGCAGCCACTTCCTCCACCCTGTCTGGCGGCTCCCGCCCCAGCCGCAGAAGACAAGTGTCCCTCTGGGCTACTTCCGCCTCCAGCTCCGGACTTCCCATCGCCGGTCCCTCATCCCACTCTGTCCCCTCTTCTGCCTCCCACGGTCCCCGGCTGCCTGCCAGCACAACATCGCTCCAGAGCCTGCCTGCTGAGGACCACGGCCACCTTCCCCCATCTCCTGGTCAGCACACACCTATTTACCATTTTAATTTGCATATAAATGTCAATACATTAACTATTGTGACAGTTAGACATTATGAGTATGTATTTTAGCATTGTTATAATAAAATATGATTATTTTTTAGAGCCTTCAACATCGGCAGGGGGATGTGGCCTCCGTGGGTCTCAGAGTCGTTCCTCTCCCTCCCACTGTAAATGCTTTATGTAACCTGAGAAAATACAATATTATAACATGATGGTGACATTAGCCTTGATGAAGACTAAACAAAACATGGTTATGCTTTTTCTGTTATTCATACAGCCTCCAAACCTGCAGACGCCGGACCATCATCCAGCTCCTCGTCTGCTGGACCCACGACATCCACCGGTAGTGTACTTCATGTTAACTTTCTTTGAATGCCAACCCATGAAAATCTGATCTTTTTTTAGTTCAAAGTTGTTGTTTTTTATTCTGTGAATAGGTCACACTCCTGAAGACATGGAGACAACAGTTTGGGAGTGTGGCCGGTGCAGGGAACCTGACCCTCCCGAGAGCTCGGAGGGATTGGTGTCGTGGGTCCAGTGTGACAGCTGCCACACATGGTATCACACCATGTGTGTGGGCTGGGACGAGGAGCTGGATGACGAGGATTATTTTAAATGTTATTTGTGTCCAGATTAGTGTTGTATTTTCTTTTTGTCTGTTTTGTATTTAAATAAATGTTCATATTTTCAAAGATTTGCACAAGTCATTTGTCTTTTGTTAACCGTCCTGTTATCTTTGACCCCATTCAATGTTTAACGTCTCTAAATATACGATTGACTTTTTTTTTGCTTAATATTTCATGACTTCCTAATCTAACTGAATAAACGTTAAATTAACATATGTTTTCAATGTTCTGTACACATGCGGTACACATCGGTGTTCTTTGGATAAAAGATGTTTGTACATTTGAAGGGTTTTAACAATGTAGCTTCTCGATCTTGAATACTGGTGTTTTTATCTGTAATACAACTCATACTCTTCACTGTGTGTTATGATAGTAATTGTTATATACAACATACATGTGCATAATTGTTAACTTGCATGCATCAGCAGGTGTTTTGCAAGGGATTGACATGAGAAGAGTTTAACAAAACATCCAGTAGGTGGTGGTATACGCTCAAATTGAGCTTTTATTGCATAGTTTGGAGATGTTGAAGCGTGATATCTTATTGTGAAGGACATAACTACGTTCCCGGATATGTTGACAGCATTGATGGTCAGTTTGGTGACCCTGGATCAAGTTAATATCCCCGGAAAAACAGCGGCGGCGAGTGTTTACTACGAGGATAGAAGTGCGATCGGGATTGGACAAGAGTAGCGCACGGCTAATTTCCCGGCGCTAGCGTCCTTTTACCGGCTCTAGTAAAGGCTAGGCTAACTCTAAAAATAAAAACAATATTTAGCTCGAAAGGTAAGAAGTTAAAGCTTAACGTGACATCATTAAATCAGCTGAAAACGTGATACGATCATTTTTATCAATATTTGAAGTGGCATTTTATCAGAATGTTAGCTAAAACCTGGCCGAGATTGGACACCGTTCCGTTAACCCTCATTGCTCACCGTTGCTGTGTCTACTGTATATCATGTAAGTCGCTTTGGATAAAAGCGTCAGCTAAATAAAATGTAATGTAATGTAATGCAACAGAAGCGTAACGATGTACCACTGCGTTTGTTAACAAAGAGGCGGATGGACTTTTTCTTTATCAAGTGAACAGCATCTGGTGAGTGAACTGCTGTTTGTATTTTTACATCTGCAGTGTATTTAATCATAAACAAGCCACAGTGGGTTATAAGCTGCTGACGTTGCTAACGCTGGCTAGCCGGCCCTGGCACGTCAAATAATACACCCAGCATTTCGAACTAAAGATCTGATTTGTTGAAGTCTATGACAATCAACGATACCGTCCCCATGTACTTTAATCTGCAAAGTCTACCTAGACGGCCTCTGGCCGCTCTTCTTCCATAGAGACATAGAGGTGAAATCTGATTGGATGAGAGCTCTATTTAAAACAAGCTGCACTGGAAGCAAAGCAGCAGCCGAAGACAGGAGCTGTGCAATGAGAAAAGCTAATAGGGAAAAATAATTATAATACATGTAGTGTATTTGTAAAAAACAATTAAATTATAAACTAGCTATAACTTTGTGATTCTGTTTAGGCCAGCAGAGAAGGCTTAGCTGGCCCTGACGGCCCACCACTGAAAATCTGCTGAGGATATCTGCCGTGATATTTATATATGATATATTTATTAAATACCAATATTAAAACCGAATTTTAACATTTCAAGCAGCTTTCCAACCTGAGCCCACACAGGTATTGGCTCTTACAAACTAGTGTACTTTGTCAGGAAAGGTTTAAATGTGTCCCTTTTGCTTCTGAGCTTTTCCGGTTGTGAAAGAGTGCACAGCACGGCCCGCTGCGGTCTCTAGCTTTGGATCCCAAGCCTCTTTTCAGCTGAGGCGGTGAAGCTGCAAGCAGTTACTACAAGTAATGTTGAATGTGTAATTTGTGTAAAAAATATGTCCTTCTATATTCATGTAATTTATATTTATATCATGCAACAAAAACCATTAGTAAATAACTTAACACAGTTTTACTTTGGTATGCGTGATTAAAGTAAACTTGCCCTTAACAAAGCAAACAAGTTCAAAAAAGAAGAAACTGTTCAACACATATTCTGGGATGTTTGTGTACCGTTGCCTAATGGCTAATGGTTGCAGCAGGGTTGAAAGAAATAACCTGCCCACCATCAGTGGTAACCCGTTCAAAGTGGCATCTCATGGAATGGATACCTTTAATAAGCCACTGACTTCCCATTCTTTATACAATGCGCTGAATTATTACAATGCGCCAATTAAGAGCAATTATGTCACCGACTAGAAAAGTCCTCCCAAATGTGATATAACGCTGCAGTGTAATGGAAGCGCTCAGCAAATACAACACGCCTCTTGTGACCTGAACATTATGAGGTAGAGCGGTTCAGAGGCAGCTCTACGCCCCAAGGTTGTTGTTGTAACTGTGTTGCCTGCATTGCCTTGTACTCCGGAGGCTACAGACACTCAAGCCTGTGACAGGTGAATACTGGGGCTGTACAAAAAGCCTGGGAATGCATCTTGACGTCCAAGGACAGGTCTAGAACAAAGGGCATGGACTTGGTCTTGGACACAGTTTTGGGGTTTAAGATTAACAATATGGCCGATACACTATCGGCCAATTATTGCTTAAAGAATCCCTTTAGCTATATTACAATTTGAACCTTCACAAACGGAAGACGTATCTAGCAAATCACAAGATAGAAGCATGGCAACAGCAACGACAGCAACAACGGATCTGGTGCAGCATCCCGAACGGAATTTTGACGAAACTAAAACATTTTGTGTGGATTTTCAGTGAAGATTTATGACTAGTAACACACACACGCATGTGCACACATACACACACAACACACACACACACATATGCACACACGCATGCTCAGGCACACATGTGCATGCACACACACACATATGCACGGACACGCGCAAACACACACAAACACACACACACACACACACAAACACACACATACTAACACGCACAGGCTCTTCTGTTGGACAAAGGGCCCATTTATGAAGCTCCAGGTAGCTTTCATCAGCTGGATCTTCAGTCTGAGCACTCCCTGGACAATACACACAAACACACACACACACACACACACACACTATGTGGATACATTTTCAGTTTGAGGGCTCTCATGGTAATTATTGAAAATGCACAGACACACACACACACACACACACACGCATGCACACACACACACACGTTTGAAACAGCCCACAAGGTACATATGAACATAGAACAACACACACAGCATACTTTCAAGTCCTTTCACAAGCATACAAAGACACAGGCGCGCACCCACAGACACACAACATCTTGCAAAAAATACACAAAAGGACATCACTGTTGCCCAGTGTTCTCATCCAGTGACAGTCACAAATGTGTGTGTTTGCGTGAAGGTTGTTTCTGGACCCCGTGTCCGTATCCTGGTCGTTGACTGGTTGCGTGAACACACACATGCACGTGTGCATACACATACAGTACAAACTGTGTCTGCTTTTCTTCTGTATGCACAACTCGAACTAAAGCAAATTGAATCCAATCATAATGGTGTGCATGGAAGCAACCCCACACCCATGAACACATGAAATAAAGGACACATTCAATTAAAACACACTAATACAAAGATTCCTCTAAAAGTGTATTTCTCTTGTTGCTTTTACCCTTTTATCATGTTTGCTTTTGTACATTGATGGTGTTGGAATTGACTGGAGATTAAGCAGTTACACATAATAACTAACAATTACTTTAATAGCGTAAGTAATTTAAAAAAAATATTAGATATAAAGCCCATTTCCAGAAGACGGCCTGGGTCTGCCTATTAAAAGTTTATGCAGTACACATTACAGAACAGTGTGATTGTGGCGTTAAGATGTCGGCAGCGTTTGAGTGCGACTCAAACATGCGGCACTTCAAGTCGACTGTGACACAAAGCATCAATGCTGCTTTTCTTTAGAGAAAGAAGTCATATATGTACACCAGAATTTTACTACTACTTTTCTTTAAATAAGAAGGACAAAAAAGCTCATAAAAGAAATTCAAAAGAGGAACTTGATTTGTTCAACCTAAAATGTCCTTGATTGAAAACTTCCCACAGCTACCTGGACACAGCGAAACATGCTGAATGTTCAAATCAAATTATGCAAGAACAGAGTAAGTGTAAAAATAAAACCAGGCAAGATGAGACGTGTTACCTATCCAGTTTTACAGCTGTGTACGTTTATTTTTCTAGTGTAATAAAATAATTTGAAACAGATTGCTTCTTAGAGGGCAGAGAAAATGTTCATAATGCGCTAAGTTCTTTACCATAACCACAATAATTATGTTGCAAATTAAAAAAGCATCAACAGAGTACACTTTAGCATCAACATGTCAGTCATATGCTCAATTTATCCTGAAACTGTCACATACAATTTAAAGACAAAATATTTGCTTCACCCTTTCTCAAGCAGTAATACCAAATATGTATTTCACCTACAATCCTACAACAGCGCTGTACAGTACACAGCCACAGCGCTACAGTATCAATATACCATTCCCTTTATTTTACCTTCCTCCTCAGCCTGTTTGCTTTCACTAATGAATGTTCTGTATCGTTGGAATATTATTGTCAACAGTACAGAATGTAACAAGCTAATTATGCTATGCTATTTAAGGTAGCACTAAATATTCATTTAACTTCTATGGCCTCACTTGACTCCACAGCGCACCCTCATTGCTGAGCAGAGGCCGTAGTTCAGATGTGGTGAGTCTCTCACTAAAGAACCGTACCGTGAGCAGGATATGACAATATTGTGAAGTCTGTATCATGCAAACATAATCAAATATATTAACAGAGTATCCAGTCTCATATCATTGTATCAATATGTATCTCGTAGCTCTCCAATAAATCTCTGCATGTATGTCCATCACACTTTATATGAGCAGCAAATATACACTACACAACACTGCAGCCATTGTATTACCTTTCTTAACCCAACTTTTTAACTTTCACAAAGTCAGTGACACTATGATTGCCAACGTAAAAATAAAGGGGTTATGTAATATGAAGATAGTTTTTAATAAAAAAGGAAAGACCGTTTACTTTACTCAAGGTCACAGTTATCACACCCTTCACATCTGACTACTCTACTAACGGCCACACTAGTGTCGTGCTGAGCAATAACCCTGCTGCAATGTTCATGAAGCTCGTGCAAGATTTTCCCTAAAATGTAACTTTTATATTGCATTTCTCAAAGCACAACAACTGAATGGGGCAATGTTACTGTCTGTCAACGAGTGCAGTGAAGGGATCGAGCACATGTCAAGCACTGGAATACGAAGTCAAAGCAGCAGATAAGTTCACAAATTAAATTACAGATAAATACTAAATAGAGTGCACATTTGTAAAACCACCTATTGTACATTTTACATGAGGGCAGTTAAGGACATCACAGGACGGACTTCGGTAGATTGCCCGAGCAGCGCTGCTAGACATGATAAGAGACATGGAAGATATGAAGTACTAGGAGAGAAAGTCTAACCTGCCCATTCGTCCTTTGAATACTGTGGTCACAATATAAGCATTATTTTTACCTTACAAACTCACACGCCCACGCACACACACACACACACACACACACACAAAATGCTTCGAATAGGGTATATTTCTTAAAATATACCACAGTCTAAATGCAGAAATGCTGCTCTTTCAAACTGGGCTCTAATTTGTAATCATTACCAGAACAGAGGTTAAACTGATACAACTGTAATAATCTGTTATTTTATATGCCAGGGGTATTTCAAAGTATATGCAGGAACACTTAGAGGAGGGACGGTTTAATTTCAGTGTTATTTAATTCACAAGAAATCGGCCCAATTACAGACTGCAGGAGATGGCAGCTGTAATAATAGCTTCCACTCTAACCTCTATATCTCTCCAGCTCTAAAATTCACTCATAAATCGCAATTGAATATCTTCCCATACAGCAGTCTGGAATTGAATTACATAAAATCGGGATTTTAAATAATTAATGGTGTTTTAAATTTGGAAAACATCTTAGAAAACACTTGATAAAAAGCACAAACGCGGAAAAAAATAGCATAATTAGTTTAATATTTCCAGGCTAAATAACTTTAATTTGCTTTCCTTTGTTCAGCCCCTCTCCTCTTATCTGCCCTTTAATGCCCCTGCGTACACACTAAAACATCGTGTCGGTGCGGTCCGTGCCATTTGCGGCTAAATGTTGCCTGGAAAACACGTCATGAACGGAAAATCTAGCATCTCAACTAACCTACGTAGAGAACGCCATGTTCGTCATTCAAAAAGCTCAGTTGAATTAACTCTGGCTTAACGTGCAGATACGATTCAAGACATTTGGACTGAAGAAGCACTCACTATTCGGCATGTAATACAGAAGAAGCGCTTAGTATTTCGAAATAAAATCAACTTTTAGAACAGCGAACTCGCTGAAGACTTGTCCGAATTTCTAGTTTCGACGTTTCAAGGCGGCGGACCAATTACAAAAGTTAGCTTACAATTGTATTAAACAAGTGGCGTTGGCATGTATTTATTGTTGCCGAATTGAAGAGCGTTAATGATAATGTAACCTAATGCTCTGGAAACCTGCATTGTGTGGTGCGCTTCAACATGCCAAGCAGCGCACGACCTGCCATGTTTTAACGGAGAGAATGGCATGTGTCGATAAAACACTGGTCAAACGGAGCACGCTTTGCTCGCAGGAAGCGACGCTATTCACATAAACACCGCGTGTTGTGTGAGCGTCACTCCCCTCTTTGTTTCTTTAACGGTAGTCGTGTTAGTGGTTGGCGGGGCTGTCCTACCTGTTCGTCCGCGTGAGGGGGACCCTCCTCTCCCAGTGTACAACCAGGACCACCGTTGTGTAGTCGGTTGTTTTCTTCCACTTTTTTTCCACAAAAAAAAAAACTTCTTCCACTTGTTCAGCTCGTCGACGTTAATCTTAGCAAAGGCAAAACTCAAAAAAAGCTCTCTCAGAATACCATATTTATCCGCACAGTCCGTTTCACTACTTTCTAGACGGGTTATTCCAAATTAACATTCGTTAAACTCGAAACACAGGATAAGGTGTACTTGCTCTCTTCTCCAGAGGAGTGAGTAATTTGAAAGTGTGGGCTATGTTTTCTACAAAATGCACCGCTTCACGTACCAGACCAGAGAGGCGCGAGGACCCTATTTCCAGGACTGCACGGCGCGCGCGGCTGTCAGAACGACGCACACGTGAAACGAAGTGTCGGCAGTGAGGACAGATGAAACGATTCTCCTGTCTCCTCAGCGGGAAAACTACAATGAAACTAACAGTGAGTCAGTTAAACGTGACGAGGCTTTCGTCCATGATATCCTTTTCTTTTCGAAAACAGCTTTCCCCTTTGCTCTCTACTCTTTCCTCGCGCTGTCCTGGCCGCCCGGCGCAAGCGACGGCTACAGTAATAACAGTCTCCGCAGCACAGGAGCGGGAGGAGGGAGGAAGAGAGAAGGAGCGAGAGAGCGCGCTCCGGTGAAACGGAGAGACAACACTGCCCTCTGCTACTGCTGCCCTCTGCAAGTGTGAGCCTGCACGAGCTCATCTCCTCTCGGTAAAAGATGATGATACGCCAAGCGAGGCAGAAACGGAATGCTTGGGATCCCCTGCTGCGTCCAATCCTGACGTCTATACCGGTGTGCGCGTGTGCTGCACGCGTGTGTGCGTGTACACGTGAACCACCGGTAAGGGGGCTTGTTGTGTGTGTGTTGGGGAGTGGGGGGGGGGGGGGGGGGGACACAGCCAGCCGTGACTTTGAACTGTGTCCCCTGAATGTGACGGGTGACGGCGGAAAGCGAACGCTGCACGAAGACGTTGTAAGACACCCGGTTGATGAGGTGTTTGTTTCCGCTTCACTCCGAGCAGCAGGACCGTGCGACGGTATGACTGATGGGCTATTTCAGAGAACCAAGCTTACAGACACACTAGTTCATGTAATCGAGATTTAAATAAAATGTGTATATGTGCATGTGAATGGGTTTATGTTCTCATCCCGTTTTTATAATATTGTAATATTAACTCGTCCACTCAAAGCAACGACTTTCACAAGGCTTGGCGACTTCTTATAATTATTTGCTTCTCTTTTAGACATCATATTGTGCTGGACACAATGAAAAGAAAACCGCACATTGCAATGTCATCCATAAACCTCATATCCATAAAGTAAGTGTGCCCTGTCACAGTGTGTTCGGAGCTGTACCTTGTTCCTTTTCCCCTATATTCAGCTTCTGAGAGCCTGGGTGAACAAATGAAGTGAAACTTGGAATTGCTAATTCAACCTTTTTTTCTTTTTCAGTGTGGGAGTATTTATTTTCCTACAAAGGGGGGATTACTGCCACACTGACAGTCAACTGAGAAGAGACCATGTTTAACAGAATAACAGAAGTGAGTCACATTAACTGTGTAAAAATGCATAACTAACATTTTACTTAATAAATGAGGGACAAATTGTTTATGACATTTTTGTATATAATATATATCATATAATAATGTTCTAAGTAAAGGACAGCCAGGACTAAAATTAAAAATCCATGTGGAACACTCAGCTTGCGTGTAATTTATGGAACGTTTGGTTGTTCATTTTGTGCCTTATAATGTTCGAACAAGAAAGCTCTCGCGGTGTGTTGCCTTCAATGAATACCTGAGTTACTCAAGCATTGCTTTCTACCTGCAATCATCCTTGAGTTCCGTATTAAGGTGACATGCTCATTGGCCATAACGAAAGGCAACACATGAAAGATATACAAATTATATATATTATAAAAAACAAAGGGAAAGGGAACAGCAAGGTGCAGATTAATGCACAGTGTGAGGGGCATCAATGTGCATTTGTGCGTGACACTGTAAGGCATATGTCAGTGCAAACAAAACCCAATAATGAAAGCGTGGTGCATTTTGGAGAGAGCACATTTGTATCTGGGCAGACACGCAAGAAACCGGCAAGACTAAATAGTGCTGAGCCATCACAGCCTCCAGAAAATATGGATTTCAAAGAAAAAAAATTGGTCAATCAAAAGATAATACTTTGTATTTAATAAAAGAATGTAGACTGCATATTGCTAGGTACTTAATGTTTGTCTACTATAATTTAACATTTGTTCCAAAGTTTTAGAAAAAGTTCCACCTTTTTGCATCTCCCAATAAAACATTTGGATTGAAGTTTGTACTGAAACATTTCAATGTCATCATAGTAATGTCAAATTACAAGGGGTGGAACTTTCACAAAGTAGCATCGTATTGTTTAATAGTAGAACACCATCAATATTGTATGATTCATCATGGAATTATAAAT
Source organism: Cottus gobio (assembly GCA_023566465.1). Lineage (NCBI taxonomy): Eukaryota > Metazoa > Chordata > Actinopteri > Perciformes > Cottidae > Cottus > Cottus gobio. The sequence continues at coordinate 1,145,836 of CM042219.1, forward strand.
GTTGTATGTTGTAATACAATCCAACAGCAGTTCTGTAATAAATACTGTGTGAAAATCTACTGTGTCTGAGGAGCTCATTGAACATGGACTTGAACATGTGACGTGCATCAGTGCATCTCCCCTTTATTGTGGCTGCAGCTAATTGGTGTGCAAGTAATAGTGCTAGAGAGAAAACAGGAGATAAACATGTGAAATATAGACGCTGTAGATGGATTTTACAGAGTTTCTAGGCCTTTGGATTACGAGTGTGTAAATGAAAACAAAGTAAGTGCATTTCTTATCTGCCCATGTGTTCACGTGTGGAGTTGTATGACCACATTGAGTTCTCCAAAAATAATGTAACATATTTTAAATCAAGAGTTTTAGTTGGTGCCGCTTCACAGATAAAAGAAGTTGATTGAAATGTTACAGATACATTTATACTTGTCCAGCTAAATCACTTTTTATTCAGAAATAAATGGTTTGCACAGCTAGTTTTGCAGTATTGTAGAGCAAAATTATATTTTAAGTTATTTCAATAAAATGTATTTGATTGTCTGTTTATTATATAAAACTGTCTCTACAGTTATAAACACTGTATATAGAAGATTACATTGAGCACAGTGAGCTATATTTGAACAATGTTTAAGGGTGTAGTTTGTGTTTGTGCTGTATTAAAATGCATTTATATAATATGTAGGAACACAATTTTCGAAGACTTTACATTTGAACCTTTTCATTTAATTGAATGTAACAACCACAACTGCAAAAAACAATACACCAACAACTGAAGTAGTAGCCAAACAACAAACTGAGCATTTTACGTGAGGTGCAGTTTATGGCAGTGCTATTGCATTGCATTGTATTACATCATAAAAAAATGCTATTTTTCAAATGACTCATTGTAATGTTTATATATTGATTTTCAAAATAAAAAAGAAGAAAAGAAAATAATCTATTGTAACATATGCAGAGTGACCAATGTTTAATTTGAGTCTTTGTAATAAGCTTAATTTATCTCTCTGTGTTATTTAGACGAGGAGCAATAAAAACAGTACCGTGTTTATTCCATGAAATAAAAGCCTTTTGTAGGTGCACTTCTGACAGTGTGCACTTGTTCATTCACTGCATATATACTTTAAACATACAGGAGTTTTTTTCTGTGGTTTTGGCTTGTACACAACACAAGTGTGGAGAGGCTTGTGATAGGATGTCAATAATAGCCTCTGAATGTAATGGTGTGAAAGCTAAAATAAGAGTGTTATACCGCAGGACACCCATATGCATAATAATACATGTCATCTTTTTAAAATTCTTATCTAATAAAAACTAAGCACTGCGTGGATTCAACCGGGTCAACCTTTATGGATGTGGCAGCTATTTTTTATCTTATTCTCAACAGCTCCCATTAAAACAAATAAAGTTAATCTTTCGCTCAATAATTCCCTTATCTGCGTTTTAGCCCATCTGTTTCTCCTGAACATGTACATATTAAAAACCGGCTTACAAATATTAAGTTTTATTTTATTTTAAAAATTTATTTAAATGACTTAAAAATGTATTAATATTAATATTTGTAAATAGTAATGAAGGAAGTAATGATGTGTGTTAAATAGTCGTTGGACAACAATGTAGCTCTATAGCACGGAGGAAGACGCCATATCATGCTCTGATACACACAATTCAATTTAATAACTACATTTATTTTGTAGGGCCCAAAATGACAAATTAGCCTCAGATGGCTTTACAATCTGTACACATAGACATCCGCTGTCCTGGGACCTCACATTGGATCAGGAAAAACTCACTAAAAAAAGGAAAAAAACATTCACGGAATAAAAGGAAATAGAGGAGGATCAGGATATTTTTTGTAGTTTGTGTAAATTTATTAGTTTTTTTTAAAGTACAGTTTACACACAATTGGCCTTAGTAGTTAGTTTTAGAAATTGGGTTTTACTAATTGCAAAAAATATATATATTGTGTGTGTGTGTGTGTGTGTGTGTGTGTGTGTGTGTTCTGTACACATGACATCTATTGCACTTCTAAAAGGAAAACATTTCATTAAAAATTATAAAAACTTGTAAAAAACATGCTGACTGTATGAGTATGACACTATTAAACACTATAAAACACTATTAATATATCACTATGCTGTTATACTCATAACAGCATCAGACACGATACTGTAACTGACGATGACTTGAACATAGTTACTGCATTGTGCTAAATACAGTATATTAGTTCTCTAATTTTCTCTACAAAATGGCCCCCATTGATGTTCACAACAAAGAACAAACCTGAATCCTATTTGTTCATGCTTTGATTTATAAGAGAGCTACCTGGTTACAGGGGTTTCACAGGTGCATTCTGGGTGCAGGTGATTGATAATTGAGTGTGGTATTGCTTTGGCAGTGTTTAGCAAACAACACACAAGCTTTTAGTTTTCCATGATGTGTCCAATATAGATAATCATGTCTAGTTATTTGCATACAGTGTTTAATTTTCAGTTAGCTTAAAGGTGCTTATGTTTCAGCATTCCTGGCCAATAGGAAGGCTATATGAGTCAGTGGCTTCAAAAATAGATCCTCAAGTATCAGTTTTTGTGTCTTGGAAATCACAAAAAAGCTGTAATATCACCTTCTCTTTTAAACTAACCCTTTTCAAATGGTAAATAGACTTGTATTTACACAGCATCTTTCTAATCTTCCAACCACTTTAACAAGATGTCAACATTCATCCTTTCACACACATTCATACTCATCTGATGGGAGAGTCTGCCATGCAAGGTGCCACCTGCTCATCAGGATCTAAACTAATGCACACACACCGATGGCACAATCATTTTGGTGCTGGTCGGGATTCAGTAACTTGCCCAAGGACATTTAGACATGCGGACTGAAGGAGCCAGGGATTGAACCCCCGATTAGAAGATGGCTTTCTCTCCCTCTGAGTCACAGCCGCCAAGATAATTAGCTAACCTTTAACTAGAAATAGCCCCTCGTACGAAATACAACAAATGATAACCACTGAGCCACCATGCTGCCTCATTTCAGAGCCATGCTTCACTTTCAGAAAATGGGTTCGTAACTGTTTTAGTTTGTCCTGTTAGGAGAAATGATTACAACCTCAATGTGAATATGGGCACATGACAAAAGATAACCTCCTTAATAAATTACCTCAAGATTGACTTGTTCATGCAATTCATTTGCCTTAACTGAGTTTTGGTGGCTTGAATTTTCTCGTAAAAACTGTTCAGAGATGAAATCTGTCCGTACACAGCCAAGGATGTGTTCAAACTGGAGTTGCCTGATGTGGAAATGGAAAATTCAAACAATAGTTTAAGGATGGGGTTAGAGTCCTTTGCTTCATCTCTCTTTCCTTAAATTATTGTCATCTCTCTTACTATTAGAGGAGAAAAATGCTCAAAAAATACAAATTAAATTACATTTTGATTCATACATTATGACGTATTTCAGGTCACAAGAGAAAAGCCGAATGACATGTGGCCTGTTTCAAATGATTTGTGAGTGCACTTTACACTCGTATTGGTGACATGGTTACTTCTCACAGACGACTGTCACCTTCAAATTGTTGATACAGATGCAAGTCCGACATGGCTCTCTGATTCTCTTCCTCATCGTGGCAAGTAGCAAGTAGTTTGTTTTAATTAGTGACGTGTCAAAATAAAGGGGACAGGTAATTATCTCATGTTGGAAATCACAGCTTGCATAATGCAAATGAAGAGAAACAAGCCCCAGGGCGGTGACTAACAGTGGTCTGGATCAGACATATAGGGCCTTAGCTATTCATTCTTACTTATTTACTTACTTCTTCAGTCCATAATGCCCTTTTTATTGGTATGCTGTTTGTCAATCACAGGTTCTTTAAATTAAATGAATGGCTTTAGGCCTCTATGTGACCAGATCAATTGCACTGCCGCTGTAAATATTTTGAGTAGAAATGGTCTGAAGAAGAATGGACTGACAATACGACTCAAAACAGATCACAGATTTCAACATAATCATCTCCCATCTTCTCTGCTGTGGTTTTCCTTAAAAGCATACGTGCTTAAATTACTTATTTGCAACAGCCAATTTGTTGTGAGCCAAAAGTTATGCCAATTTTTTCATGTTTTCTATAAAAATAATAAGGAAATGTTGTTCATCATTCGGTAAAACAAACACAGGACTTTCACTCAGTGGACCAGTGTTTCTGTCTCGTGTGAAACCAAAAGTTGAGTTATTTTTACTGACGCATTATGTCATGTAAAGCTACGTCTCTGAGTCACATGACGTAGCATCTGTAGCTTAAATTATGTAACAAGCCTTCTTATTTTCAGCCGAGCAAGGATTTTTTTAACTAGAACCAAGTTTTTGGTGTAAAGCTAATCACCACTGTTTTACAATGTAACCATGGATTTCCACTTTAACTGAAAGCATTCCACAATGTTAACAACACACAAACGTATGTGTCAAAATACTACGAAAAAAGGCAGCCAGGGGCTTCTGCCCAAGCAACAAAATTGTCATAGATTAATACAAAATAAGTCTGCAGTGATAGTGAGATACAACATGTTGATTAACATTTATTGGAAGCCACAATCTTCCCCTTACAACAATCAGAGTGCTATTGTTGCCAAAGCTGTATGTAACTGTATGATGAGTCAGTATGTGAACCCTTGGACTCTGGTTTCATAGTCCTACACTTTGAACAGTGCAGTACATAAAAGTAGGGCTTTGTTCGCTCAAACATAAAAACGTTTTTAATTTTTTACAGTACTTGAATTATTAAAGTATTATCCAAAGTCATTCCTAGGAGACAGGGTTGCTTAAGTCAAGGTCTGACTGAAGCACTTTGGGGAGCTTCACTTCATTGGATTGGTTTGATTGAAGTCTGATGCAACATTGCTCCACACTGAAAACTAGCTCATCATGAGTGTATCTAAATCTGTAAAATACATATGGCAATTATTTTGACTGCATTTTACTGATGAGAGATCATGTGAGATTGCGATTGCACAGCTCCAAGCTGGTGGTGTTGTTCTGCTAATACCATCAGATCTGGTAGACAGTGAGTACATTCATTATTTTGACTGCTAGGAACACATTACTTACATATCTAGCAGAAACAAAAAGATGGTGTTGGAGAGAGCTTTTGGGAAACAATCTAACCAACGCCATGATCTGCAAAGCTCAGTTATTTGGCGCAGTTTCATTGATAATGTTACAATGTTACAATGATTATGTTATGACAAAACATTTTAATATTTAGCAAATTCAAACATATTTAATATTAAGTTTAGATATATACCACCTGGTGATGGATTGGAGACTGCTGTGCTTGTCCCGTGTCGCTAGTCATGTGACTCACTTGTCACTCGTGATTAGTCCTTTTCAAAACCTAACCTAAACCTAAGTAGTTTTATTTACCTCAACCTAACTTCCTGTGCAGATGGAAGTTTGTTTTGAAAAGAAATTATGCATGTACCAACTGGAAAGTGACTGACGGCCATTGTATCATTTCAATCTACAATCATCTTTTCCTCTCCTATTCTTGCACACAGCACACATTTGGATTTCAACACATTTTTTTAGAATTAAAAGAAGCTGGTTTGAGTCATGTTTTGATTCTTTTTTTAAAGTCTAGTCACATTAAAGTCAAACTCTTTTTTTTGTGACAGCAGTTTACAATACTGTGTGTGTGAGAGTGTACGTGTGTGTGTGTGTGTGTGAGTGTGTGAGTGTGTGTGTGTATGTGTGCGCGTGTGTGTGTGTGTGTGTGTGATTGCACGTCTCTATCTGCATAAAACAGTGTGTTGTGTTGTTTAAGTTTGCTCACCCAAGGCCGCGCCAGTTTCTATTTTCACAGCAGGCTAGGGGTCGTTTTTTTTTTATTTGGCCAAATTTACAATAGATGTCATGTGTACAGAACACACACACACACACACACACACACACACACACACACACACATCAATCAGTCCACTTGCATGTTTTTGAACATTTGCATGACACACACTCAATCACGTTGCAAATGTGTATCCATCTATCTGTATATCATAAAGAGTTCTTCTCTGTCAAAAAGACATACATGCATTCCAATGCTTTCACTAACTGGGAAGCATTGCTGCCTGACTTGATGGTTACCATGCACATCAGTCTGTAGTGTGTGTTTAATCTGTGTCATTGTTTTGTTTCTAATTCATGGGTCTTTTACATTACATTTAGCTGACGCTTTTATCCAAAGTGACTTACATGCTATACAGTAGACCGTAGACACAGCAACGGTGAGCAATTAGGGTTAAGTGTCTTGCTCAAGGACACAACAACATGGCCTACCGGAGCCTGGGATTGAACCACCAACCCTCTGATTGAAAGACAGACTTGTTAACCACTGGTCTTCTTTTCTGATTTAAAAGACTGTGCTGGGTTAAAGGCATTCTGACTGCTCTCATAGACAGAAAGAGACATTTCAAGAAAATGCACTTGTTTGTCTTTGCTCACAATTCAGCACTGCGTATTTAAGCAGGAACATTTCAATATCTGTTCGCTGCAGATAATACACATAATTTGCATAGTGCATAAGCATAGCTAGCTAATGTTAGCCAGCTCATTGATAAATGTGGTCAGGCTTAGTGTTGACTGGTGTATTGCAATAAAGTTTACTCATGATGATAAGGAATTCATTATCCTAAATGTCTATAACCCTATGAGAGCAATCACAATGAGGATGCATATAGGCTTGCCTTTATCAATTCCTTTATTCAAGATAATACTTCTTCTAGTATATATGTAATTGGGGATATGAATGCAGGTATCTCAGACAACTGCTTATTATTTGCCAATCAGATAACTCAGTTCTGTCAAGATAATAACTTTATATTGTCAAGCAAAGTGCTTTTGCCTACTGTACAATAGTACAGTAATGAGGCTGATCATTTACCTTTTTCTATATCGATAAATGTTGAAGATCTCCTAGCACTAACAGGCAATGGATCAAGTGTCAACACGGAAACACTGAACCGGTCAACTCTCACAAAGGAGGACTTCTTAGCCTATACTGATATAGACAAATCTAATATTCATCTACCTAGAGATGCTACTATGCGTACTTTGGTTAACTGTGAGGATGTAGACTATAAGAGAGATCTCTGCTCCATGTATGATGATATAGTGAGTGTTCTGTATAAAGGCAGTAAGCCTGACTACAAGCATAAAAATAAGACACATAACATCAGACCTGGTTGGAACGAGTATGTAGCCGAGAACCGCGCTGAAGCCTGTGAAGCTTTTAAATCATGGGCTATCCCAGGGAGACCCAGACAAGGCCCTGTGCTCGAGTACAAGAAGATATAAATATGCCATTTGCTTCATTAATTGAACTGAGCAAGCCATGAGGGCTGACTCCATGGCAAAGAAGCTGACAAGTAACAATGTTGTTGATTTCTGGAAAGAAGTGAGAGTTCTTAACAACTGTAAAACATCTTTGCCATGCACTGTTAATGGGATTTCAGGAACAGACAATATTGCCGAGTTATAGTACCTTATTCAACTGTATCAAAACTGAGTTGTATAAGGTGGACAACATTGAGAGTAATGACTCTGTCAAAAGTCCTAGACAGAATCCTGCTGGACAGATTAAATGAGTTTATTCATGGTATGCCCACCTGACAATGCAGGTTCAATTTGTTAAGTGTGTCAGCCCAATTTGGGGTCAGCAAGCAATGTCTGTGATAAGGTAAAATATCTTGGACATTTTATTACAAAACAGATGAGCGATGATGAAGACATCTATATGCAATGTCGTAGGATGTATACACAAGCAAACATTTTCAAGTTTGGTGTGTGTTCAGACGGAGTGAAGATATCTCTGTTTAGAGCATATTGTACACCACTACACCGCAAACTTGTGGTCTAATTACAAAAAGCAAGCCTACAGAGACTTCACGTATCGTATAATGAGAATGCTACTGAAGAGAATGAAACGGCCCATCTGTGGAGACACTGGTACAGCTGTATATTTGTGGGACATTGATAGGTCTATGTATTTTAATTGTGCTTTTGTATGTAATTTATTTGATTTAATGTCTTTTGTATTATCTGGACCTTGAGTCTGTAATAAAAGTTTGATTGATACAGTGCTTAGAAATATACAAGAAATACAAGTAATACCTGTACAGTTTAGAGCACTAAAAACTACAGGCACAAATAATTATAATTTGTTTAACATTACTAATTGTATGCACAAACTCTGATATTATAAAACCACAACTAATATCTTTTTTAAACAAGATGGACCCACCAAAAAAAATAATACCAACCTCCATCCGTGGCAAATACTTAACATAATTTCACTTTGTTGATGATAGAAAAAAAGAATACAAATTAAAAGTGTTTTAAGTTATTTGTTGTTTTTTTCCGTCCTTTCTTTCATTCTGCATTATGTAGTAGTATGGAATCTGCATTATATTTGGCACTTAGATATACTGACAATAAAGTAAGTGTTTATCAAAATAATATAATATGAATATATATAAAATATTCCTCATTCACATTACAACCTTTATTTTATCTATTGAAACACTCAACACACACTCACATTCACTTATGCATGCACACACACATGTCCAAAAAGTGAGACACCCACTGACACGCCACAATCTGACTCACTGACACACCACATCTGGGGACATTTCCGAAGGAAAATCATGCAGATTTATTCCTCCTATGGGTCAAAAGAGAGATAGCCCTGGGGAGAGAAAGAGAGAAAGAGAGAATGAAGAAGGTGAGAATGAGTACCAGGGAGTAAGTGATCAAAAAGGAGTGAATGGAAAGATAAGTTTGGAATAAAAAACAGAGGGACAGAAAGAGGGTTAGGCTGTTGTACAGGACTTTAGGCCTGTGAGGAGCTGTCTGTCTACACGAATACCCTGGAGGCCCTTTGACACACAGTCTCACACACACACACAGTCTCACACACACACACACACACACACACACACACACACACACACACACACACACACACACACACACACACACACACACACACACACACACACACACACACACACACACACACACAGGGTCAGGCTGTGTGCTGTGTACCAAAGAGCGAAAGGACAGGTGTGTATTCAAGCGTAACCTCTCTCTGTGTCACTGTCAGTGTGTTTGTTTGTGTGTATGTATGTGTGCGTAGGTATGTGTGTGTGTGGTGAGTGTAGCTTTAGCTAAGGGTTATGCTCATATGCATTCATGCCCCCAACAATGGCCGTGAATTGCCCTCTCTCACCCAAACACGCACGCACGCACACACACATACACAAAAAACATTGTCATCATGGCAGTAATATATGGCCTATCTAATCTAATATGAGAGAAAAAACATTCTCTTTTTGCAACACACTTTGCTATTATCTCCATCTCTAACCGATCTTAATTGTACTTACGATGTTTTTTCAATGTCATTAATCGTGTACTTGTATCTGCTACGACACTTCAACATTTAGTCTTCATCGTGTACTTGTATCTGCTACAACCTTTTGTCATCATGTTTACATATTGTATTTGTACCTGCTACGTTATTCGGACATTAGGTCTTCATTAGGTATTTGTATCTATGACATTTGAGGTATTTGCATCTGCTACGATGTTTCGTCTTTTTCCTTCTATGACGTACATTTCATCTTCATTGGGTATTCAGAGTTTTATACACATACATTACCGATGAACTTCAAACACTGTAGCTGTACTCAATACATGTTTTTGGGGCATAATTTCAGTGTATAGTTTTAATGTTAGTGACATAACTGTACAATATGTCTTTATGAAAGATCAGTAGTGAATAAGACAACCTACAGTCTGTAAGTAGCACCACGTTTTAACATGGACTTATTACCAAACACTTTTGCCCGAGGCCCCTGGAGAGAAGAAAAAGTCGGTGTGTATTTACATCTCCCTTACAGGCTAAACTCAGGAAATCAACTCCGACGGTCCTCACAGATCTTTTGTCAAATATGGTTCACTTTCTCTCACCACTAAGTGTCAAACCCGGACCTCATAGCCCACTTGTGCTCACTCTGCAATGTGTGTGTTCATCAACATCTGTGTTCTGAAGGGTCCCTTTTCTAAGGAAGAAACAGTTTACATTACACATCTAAACAACGAAAAAGAAAGATGGACCCTTTAGTTTCTCTTTTAGGGAGATCTTCTACATGTCTGTAAGATGACGATATATACACACACAGTGTTGGGTTAAAGCGCTTAGGTGGCTTGAAGGAATGTCCCACACACGGGAAATGGTCTTACAGCTATGAAAATACGTTTGAAACCACTTGGGGAAGTCCCTGTGTCAGGGCAGTTTCCATTGTACCTATGTACATATTACACACATCATGCACACATTCCCACTCACAGATCAGCTTACTAATGGCTACACGTTAAGTGCCAGATGAACTTGACTGGACTTGCCTTAAGGGGGGCTTAAATGTGTTTTCTTAGCTGTGTGTGTGTGTGTGTGTGTGTGTGTGTGTGTGTGTGTGTGTGTGTGTGTGTGTACGTGCATGTGTGTGTGTGTGTGTGATTGCACGCTTTCAGACACAGAGGTCATAGAGCTTTTCTTTCTTTCTGTCTTTTACCACACATACAGGTGTAATCTTCCATATCCTGTCCGTTTTGATCCTGATGCATTTTGCTCAGGGTTTGTGTGTAACATTTTCTGCATAGGGAAAAACTTTCTTCACATACACATTGGGGGGAACAGCCCATTCATTTCCTCAAAGCTGAATGAGCAGAGAGACTTGGCCAATACCCTGTTGGTCAACCAGTTTGTATTCTGAACAGTTTTGAAACTTGACTTAGCAATATTGATTATGTGTAAGGTACTGTGAGGCATGCCACATATACAGCTATTTATATTGGACACTTGCCATTGATTTCAGCTCAGGTGTATGTATCAGGTATTGTTGGATATGAAAAGTATCTGTTTGCTGTGGTTAAGGCTGGTGCCATGTATTTTAGAGGTAATTAATACCAACAAATACCAGAGATGCATATTTACTGTCACATTAGCAAAATGAAAAGAAAGACAACACCTCTTTTAAAGGTTATTCAAATGAAGAAGTTGCCCACCTGGGAATGCCTGCCTGGAAAGTGTCAATAGAAAGGTTTGCTTGGCAAGACATAAGGTGTGACTGTTATGTAAGCTTTTATCCAAAAACGGAATATAACACGGCTAAATGAACCCCTGGAAAATCTGGGAAATCTGCCCGCTTGTGAAGTTAGATTTACTGAAGTTGTGATGCCATTTTTATGACATATATATGTCTATGACATATATTCTATATTGAATATTTGTAATGGTTACTTACATCACTTCCATTACTATGTCCATTACTATCATTGACAAAGGGTGAACTTATTATTAGTATTATTAATACATACATGCTTTACAAAGTATTTGTTTAACATTTAATAAAGTATTATTATCATCAGTTACTACATTAGAATAGCCATCCAGATGATGTTTTTAGAAGGTTTACAAACAAATTAGCCATTAACAAAGTGTTAATAAATATCCGGTCAATCGGTCCGTGTCATGTTTAGAGTCGTTTTATAAATGATTGACTTCATTTACAGCCATCAAAGTGTATGGATTCTGAGAGCTGAAGACCTCATGTTTTAAAAACACTAAAACATTCATATGTTCTATGTGTAGCGGCTAAAGTTCTCTTCTTATCAGTAATTACTTCTAAACATCTTCAGTCATTTAGCCACTCTTGAAACGGAAAGAACGAGTCTACGCGTGTCTTATGGGTTGAACAACGATAGAAAACAGTGTGTTCGCTCCGTTCACTTTACTGAACAACTGCACACGTCATACAATCACAGTGTTTCCCTTATCTGTGCACGAGCCTACGTCATAGGTCAGCACGCTCTCTCACGTCACTCCTACGTCTCAAACAATGCACTAAACTAACTAAATTATAAATACAATTATGTAATCATAACATAGTCAGAATTATGATATAATAAATCGTCATTAACCATGAATCAAGTAATATTCATCTAAATCTGAGTCTAAGTCATAACATGGAAAATGGCACTAACACTATGTGTTAACTCTTGTCGCAAAATCCCAGGAACTCTGTTCAGCTTTTACATTTTTTTTAATGTCAGAAATAATATTTTAGCCGGTAATATGTGTCTTTAAACAGTTCAATGTCTTGAACGGTGGGAGAAGGGTGAACAGTCTCATTACTGTAATTGATTAGTAGCAGAAGTACAAAGTCCTATTGATCAGTGTGAATAGTATCAGTTTGCAGGTGTTTGGATAAGTGTGTCATGTACTGTATCTGAGAAGTAATCCTTTCTTTGTAGAAAAGGTTCACCAAGGTGGACTTAGGATATTGAATTGCACCTCTGGATGAGCTCATTTGTTGAACAGGAAAAATTGACGGTTTTAACTTCCTTTATTTAAAGTGGAGTGTAAAATTGTCATTCTTGAGAGAAATTTGATTTATTTTGTGTTTGTGTAACTGTTTTGCAAAAGTGTTTTTCCTGATGAAATAAATTATCTTAATATTTTCTTCCCTTCTTTTATTCTCATTACATTGCATTTTGCCTCAGACGTGCCCTATACTATATATATATATATATAAGCTCAGTAAACTCAGGATCATAGGTGTTATTATTATTACCATGTTCAAAAGTTAAAAAACTCTTCGTCTGGTTAGCATGTGCAGTTCATTAGATAAAGGGATCACGTCAATCAGTAGGATTCAACCTCTGAAGACTATGAACATCCACAGAAAATGCAATACAACACTGCTGTGTGATGCCTTTCACAGTTTAACAAGAGGGATGTCCAAACTAAAGGAGTTCATAATCTGGCAACATGAAAATACATGTAATGGAAATCAGATTTTGATGATTTTTTTCAGCTTTATTAATTACATTTATTAAATATGTCCGTAAGGATGCAGTAAACAGAAGTCCTTAGCTGAAACCATTAATAAATAGTCACACTAAATTTGATTATGCTTTTTTGCTTGATCAAACATTCCCTTGCATCTTGCTGTGCCCTGAGGTCTTGCTTCCAGCAGGGACAAAGAGGGCTAATTGTGAGTTTAGGATTCAACCAAAGAAAGAAATCACAGCCACTTAAATTATAAGGTCCATGAAACAGCCTAGCAAACACAGTAAAGGAGCCTTATTTCTATTTAGACGGTGGCTTTGGGACAAAGAGGAAGGGCAAGAGAATGAAACAGTGTGGAGGAAAAAAAATGAATCTTTGGTAAACACCATTTATATGAAATATGGCCGATATCCAGAAGTTGGGTTTTGCCTTTCAGGACAGAGTGTGTGTGTCTGGGGAGAAAACTATCCAAGCTCGGGGATCCACACTAAGTCCTGCTGACTGGGCACTTTTACATGGGAAATAAAAGAGGATGGGAGACTGTAAGATTGAGCCATTTACACACACACACACGCACACGCACACACACACGCCCACGCCCACATCCACGTCCACACACAGCTTATTGTTCTCCAAGGCAGTTCATCTCGTCCATCACCAGCTTTATGTTGTCGGTGCACTAGTTTCTTTCATCATTATGGCAGTTATATGTTTCTCCACATGCTGCTGCTCCATCAATATCTATAAAATGATGTGTTATTTCAGAAAAAGCATCTCCAACTCTGCCCAAACAGAAGCCAGAAAAGACATGGTAATTTTGGAATACTAATGTCAGTGAACACGATGCATTATTCAGGAGGAAATCGACATGGAGACAAAATGTTCATTTAAAGATCATTGCCTACAATTGCATACAATAATCACAATATGTGTACTGTGCTGAAAATGTAGCATTAATATCTCAGTTCTGGAAACCCTAATAGTGCATAAAGCTTTAAAAATAGTTGTATCATAATATCGTCTTCAAACTGACCATTCATTTGGACTTATTTATACCTGGGCTACCGAAACGAAAAGCTTTTATGTTTACAATTAGAGAACTCCTTTTGGATTGGATGTGAAGTCTTGAAATCTTGAAATCGCAGTCAGAAAATACATTTTATACGTTTAAGTATATCATAAGTGTCGAATATGTTCTCCCACTACATTTAATCTGCTAAATCTAAATTTTATGTTGCAACTATAGTTATGTGTTGGATTGCAGATTACAAATGTAAATGTGACACATGGTATTACATTTCTTTTTAGGACAATCCTGCATATTATATTCTCTAAATGATGATCTTCCTGCTGGCATATAGGGTCCAGGTCCAGTGACAGAACTTTAGGACAGTATATGAAACATGTATCACTCGTAGGTGTTCTCTGTCTCAGCTGTCAGTCATAGTTCAAACAAGAAAAACACGAGCATCACTACAGCACAAAGCCTTTTCTAAAGGTGCTAACGTTCCTCCCGGCGACACTGACACAGCACGGAGAAAGCTGCGGCATTATGGCGATTACTCCGACTAAAAGTTGCTGAGTTATGAACACAGCTTTCCACAAATCCCCAGCTTCTCTTTGGCGAACAGCAATTACACTCAACATCATGTCGAAATGTGTCAGCATGTGTTGCTCTTCGGTACATCCTCTACTTGCAGGGTGCTGCATTAACCATTTGCTCCTCACGTTCTTTAGCTCACACTTTTTTGAGATCTGCCAGCTGTGCTGTTGTATTTTATATCAAGAACAAGTCAGTATATCAAAATGACTTTTGTTTTCCTTTTGCTTTTGATCGCTAGGTTTGTGAATCACCTTTCTGTCACCAGTTCTGTCGAAACAGATTTACATTTAAATGATTCAACCCTAACACTAAAACTAATTAACACTAACACTAACTACAATTTGAAGAATGTAGAATGTATAGACAGTGTTGTGAAGTGCTTTGAAACAGGTTCTGAAAAAGCACAATTTAAATAAACGGATTTAAACATGCCATTAGCAAAATAATACTTTTTCTCAGAAATATTTTGTATTTTTCAATAACTGCAGAGATCCTTGATGATTTTATGGCAGATGCTATTAGAACCCATGTGGCAGGATTATGAAACTTATGAAACCAAATTCACTCATATTTATTAAATTGGAAATTCATGTGTTTATTCTTGGGTACACTGAGCTGTACTGCAGCTACAGTAATTCAATATCCCTTTTTGGTTTCTCTCTGAAGTGAGAGGGAAGAAAGAAAAAATAATTTTCAGCACGAACTTAAAGTTCTGTTTTGCTCATCAGTAAGTGACAATCATGAATGAATCACATCTTCAGGAAACACTATTTCCCTTTGTCAACATACTTCAATTAACACTGGAATATAAAGTATTGGCTTCTCTGTATGTGGTCCCCACTTAACTCCAATGCAGTGTCAGTTGGCCTTTAAAAACATGTTAGCACAGTACTCTGGCATGTTGGAACCAACACTATGTAGATGGTCACCCTGGGAGCTAGGGACAGGAAAACATACCAGTTGTGCTGGGAGCCACTACGAAAAAGCCTATGACCCATTTCTTGATCCTGACCCATCATTAAAGGCCTACAGCAATGAGGACAGTGAGAACAGGGTAGAATTTCCTTGAATATTTAAGTGGAATAGAGGGCTATCCTCTGTGTGATATATTGAATCCAAAGCCAAGCCATTTGACGGTTGCAGTATTTGAAGAATCACAGGAGGGGGCCGCTTGAAAATCCCCTACTGTGGCGGCTCTTTAAACTTTCTCAGCCTGGGACAGAAATGGAATAAATTTTGCGTCTCCCATGGACTCAAGCTCATTAGGACGCTCTCTTGTTATGGTGGGACCCTCCAAAAACAGGGACCATGACCCACTTTTGGGGGTCTCCACTTATGAAGAAATATTTCAGTGTCTATTTTGACATTTAGCATTTGAAATATTTCAGTGTCTATTTTGACATTTAGCATTTGGTACTGGCACAGTAACTTCTAATTTCTTCTTGATCAGCCTTTTCAAACAAGAATAGGTTGCTTTAAAGATTTTTCAGAAGTGTAGCTGTAAATGCTACATTATTGCAACTAATACATAATAATTAGTAGGTGTTAAACACATACTTTCCACATTCTAAAATACACTGTTGATAACAGGACAAATTGTATTGGTGAGTATTGGGCACTCCTATACTTAATTCATCTTTCAATATATTTGCATTAGTCAATTATTTAGAATACATCTATTTATACAATGGTTTTATTAGTACGTATCAAATGTGGCTGGGTCTGAACTTTGAGCGTTTAGTTGCAATGGCAAAAAAGCAAAAGCAAAATGTTATGATTTCTTTAATAAATTTAGGTTAACAATGTTAAGCATAACAAACATACCATTAGCATGGTAAATCTTTGGAAGGCGATTCTTTAAATATGCTGATTGAATGTGTTGTAACTCTGTTACGTTGGTCATTCTGGTCACATGACATCTACTGTCAGTTACTGCAGGTAACTTCAATTGGGCCTGACACTGTTACGGCTGTGTGTGTGTGTACGTGTGTGTGTGTGTGTGTGTGTGTGTGTGTGTGTGTGTGTGTGTGCGTGTGGGTGTTTGCAGACCACTTCTGTGATCAGGTAGGAGGTGGAGAAATTCTGACGTATGACACAGGGAAGGGGACATTGAGATTGACAGGCCACACTGTATTGTGACGGCTGGGTCCTTGGGGTCCTTCAGAAAAGGCCACGTCTCCAACACGCTGGCGTGATTTCCACAGCTATTGGACCAGTCATAATATCTGAGACACTTTTGGGAGCAATTCTTTGATTAAAAGAACAGTTTGAAAGAGAGAGAGCAAGAGACAGCTAGAAAAGGCACTGAGAACCGAAAGAGAGGAACACAGATGTTGAGGGAAAAAATAAGCTGATCTGACCTTTTCTAGTCAATGCCAACTTCTATAAGGAAGATTCTATGTGGCCTCCAAACATACACATGATAATAGACTTCCATTATCTTGCTTATCCACATCTATTTGCATCAACTCTACACAGTTGCAGATCCACTTAGACCTTGAGTTCAACTTCATGGCAGGTTGCATCTTCGAAACAGAAACAAATGAGGCATCCCAGACAGAACATTTGGCCTTGGATGGCTGATATAGACACCTAAATATATGTTTAAATCTTGAGTGAGAAATTCAAGTAAGTAAGATATAAAGACTGATGTTTAATGACGTGTGTCTGAGCTCATCTGAAATAAATTACATCCAGTGTGTCAAGTACTTTACAAACAAGCCTCTCTTTTTTCTCAATCCACAATTAGAATCTCAGATAATGTCACAGTTAACATGAATTACGAATGCACCATACTAACAAAGCTAGCTGGCTCGCGATAATAGTGTTAACTTCTAACAGTACCTGGCTCTGCTGGGCAACTCTTCTTCCCAGTTGGGGTTAATTCATTAATTCATATTAATTAGTTAATTTAATTTAATTAATGTCAATTAGTGCAACTGATAGAATTTGCCACCACCACAGTTTGACACTTGAACTGTCAGACGTGATAGTCAGGGCTGTCTATAAAATTGAAAGTGACTCGAATCATTTGTTAATTGCTTTGCCAATACAGTGAGGATGTATACATTTATTACGAAATTGGCAAACTGGAAATCAAAGCCCAATGCTGGCATTAGATAATCAGTAAAACAAAAAACAAACACAGTTTAAATCATGTTATTGCTGAAAGATAAGAAAAAAAAAGTTGAGTTGTCGAGGTCTCCCCTGCATGTGTCTGATTTGAGGGAGAAGCACCACATTTAGTTGTTACCAGTCTTGGTGCCACACTGTGGACCTCTGCTTCATTGGCTTGGTTTCACTGATTTGGATTGATCAAGGTTTGCATCACAAGGTCTGATTGTTGACCACTCAGGCCCATGAAGAAAAAAAAGTATCTTCCATGTGTGGGTGGAGGCAGCTACACTGACTTAATGTGAAGCTGATTTATCTCATGACTTTCATCTCAGTCTAAAAGAGTCCAGTCTATCAGACAAAAAAAAAAAAAATACTTAATAGTCATACTGTGGTGTTTCATGAGTCATTGTGATCAAATAGCATACATTCATGATACAAAGACATTATGATCCAAAATCAAAACATTTGACAAATATTTGGCAAATATAGAATAAGAATAAGAATAAATGAAAGAAATGCTATTCAATTCATTATTACAGTTACCTTACCTTATAACAAAGCCCTGTTGTCTTCTTTTTTTTGGAGGGAAAATATCAATACAGCTATATTGTGAGGACTTGCAATTGGAACCAATCCCCACACTTTCACTTTACAAAAGTGCTCTCAAGCTCTCAGACAAATGACAGGAACAGCAATTTCAACACACAGATCATTCCAATTTCCCTGCAATACACATTATAGTGAAAGCACTCGTCAACAAGCAATTCACCATAACACTTCCCTCTGACTTTTGGCTTCTGTCATAAAGTTTAGTTTGTTTTGCATTCCTGCCACTGTGTTTCAATGTGTGTCTACACTGCATTTTAACTTGAATACAACATTGTTCATGTTCTGTATACTGTATATACACACAACATATGAACTGATCCTTATTGAGTAATTTGCAAAAAAACGTATTAAGCGCTACCCTGAATGCCACTTGTTTCTGCCTCCCACTCTTTAGCACTCACGTCCACTAACACACAAACACACGTGTTTGTCTCTATATACTTAATAATAATAATAATAATAATAAGTTTATTTGATATAGCACCTTTCACAGACAAAGTCACAAAGTGCTTCACATTGGTAAACATTTGAACAAAACATGTTAAGTTATAAAACCAAAAAGACTAAAAACAATCATTACAACAATTTCAGCATGACACCAAAAAAATTACATACATCAATCAAAAGCAAATGTAAACAAGTGCGTCTTCAGCTGCTTTTTAAAAGCTTCAAGCGAGACTGCTGAACGCAAGACAATCGGAAGGGCGTTCCACAGGTTTGGAGCCACCGCTTCAAAAGAGCGGTCACCTCTAGTTTTTAAGCGAGTGCGTGGGACAGCCAGTAATCCCTGGTTAGAAGACCTGAGGGGCCTGGTTGTAGTGTACGGATGGAGCAGGTCAGATATATAAGCAGGTGCTTGACCATGCAATGCTTTATAAGTTAGAACCAAAACTTTGAATTTGATCCTGAAATTGATCGGAAGCCAATGTAATGAGTATAAAATCGGAGTGATGTGCGACAACCTGCTAGACCTAGTCAGCAGCCTTGCAGCAGAGTTCTGGACTAGTTGCAGACGGTCCTGGGACGACTTGCTGAGACAGGTGAAAATAGAGTTGCAGTAATCAAGCCGAGATGAAATAAAAGCATGAATGATCATCTCAAGCTCAGTAAGTGAAACTGCTCCTCTAAGTTTGGCAATGTTTCTCAAATGAAAGAAACATGTGCGTGTCAAAGATTTGATATGTTGATCCAAGAGCATGTTATTATCGAATATTACACCAAGGTTTCTCTGTTTGGACTGAACAGCAGAGGACAGGGAGCCCAGCAGCCGACTAATCTTGGAAGCTATAGTATCTGGAGCAACTATAAGGACTTCGGTCTTATTTTCATTGAGCTGTAGGTAATTGTTTGCGAGCCAAACCTTGATCAAATTGAAACATTTAAGCAAATTCAACACTTCGTCAGTGTCTTCTGGGTCAAACGAGACATACAGCTGGATGTCATCTGCATAGAAATGATAAGAAATATCTCCGAGTTGGCTAATTATATTTCCCAGGGGGAGCAGGTACAAAGCAAATAAAAGCGGACCTAACACAGAACCCTGCGGCACCCCACAGGAAAGGGCCGCAGTTTCTGAGGAATAGGGACCAAGAGACACAGAAAAACTTCTATCTGATAGATAGGAGGTGAACCAATCCAGGGCGCTTCCTGCGAGGACAGTATTTGACATAATGAGTTCTTTAGTCTTCAACCTAAGTCATCACAACTAAATGTCTAACTCTAGAAGACTATGAATTAGTGAGGACCTGCCAAAATGTCCTCCCAGTGTAGAAAAGTCCTCCCTACGGTGGTGGCTCAGTGGTAGAGCAGGTTGCTATCCAAGCACAATATAACAATAAATTAAGCACACACACACAAAACATATTCAGCTGAGCAAACTCTGATGAATTATCATACAAAAGTCACCCAAAAAGAATCACGTGTTGAGGCTTCCTGACATTGGTAGTCATGTACAGCTATGTGTATTAAAGTAATAGGAGGAACGTAAGTATGTGTACAACATT
Organism: Cottus gobio; assembly: GCA_023566465.1. Classification (NCBI taxonomy): domain Eukaryota; kingdom Metazoa; phylum Chordata; class Actinopteri; order Perciformes; family Cottidae; genus Cottus; species Cottus gobio. The sequence continues at coordinate 1,166,063 of CM042219.1, forward strand.
AACAAAAGGTCCGTTCTATCAAGTGTCCCAGTAAGCCATGACAGCGTGACGGGGCCAGCATGCACGATAACGGGAACCCTGCAACTCACGGAAATAACTCAGGAAATGATTTAGTAAACAAATACAAACATTTTAACATTATGCCAGGCCATCAATCCATTATCGTTGTGGTTATAGATAATACAAATTAATACATATTAATTAAATTTAGAACATTTAAAATAAATGTCTCTTTGATTTCACCTAGCTGAGAAATCAGCCCCAACCCAAACCAGAAGAAAAGGAGAATACAAAAAGGATTGAATTTATCCACAATTCACACTGACACAGGGATGTGGGTCACATCTACTCCACCCCCGTTTTCCAAAACACGGTTAAATGCGGAACCGATGCTGCCAGGCAATGATGAACAGTTTTTTTTTATCGGGAATGATGAAGTAATTCATTGACACCTCTGTGTCCACGTCAGGATAAGGCTGGCAATATTCTATATTTTCATTATTGTCAACACATTTCATGAAAAGACCAAAACAAACAAACAGACTTATTCATTCCATCTCTCAATACTTGCCTACCATGTCTGTAAAGTAAATATTTAAAATGGGTCACAATAAAAGTAACGTTTTTCTAAAAAGCCTCGGTAATATCCTCAAGCAGCTGGTTGTTGCAGTTTTGAGTTAAATAATAGAAACAAGAGCTTATGTTTGGTGTTATTTTCAGTGGTTCAAATGGGGGTACGTGAAGGCAGTCCAGGGGGTATGTGAGATTTGTAAAAAATATATTTAAAGTTAGCATCCAATTTAATTTAATTTAAACTGAATTTTCTATATTCTATATAAAATCAGACACTGGCACAGCACTGTGTATTAGAGTGTGTTCATAGTAATGAAGAGACATTCCCCAGTGCAACAGTGTGTCTCTTTGATGTTCCTTCAGTTTTTAGACAACAGTATGGCAGAGAGGAAGAAGATATATCTGCCTTTGGATAATCACACAATACTAATAATATAATCATCAGCGTAACCTTTAACTGACTAGAGAGAGAGAGTGAGAGAGTGAGAGAGAGAGAGAGAGATAGTCTCTACCTGATGTCAGCCTTGTTTGTAGAATGAACACCAGACAGACATGACGTGTTAGTAGAAGTGTGAATATTTTGTGTCAATATTGTGGCCCAAGCTTCAGAAAGTTTTAGTAAATGTCCGACGGTCTTGTTTCATTTGATCCAGATTTATTATTTATTAATTGGACTGTTTCTATGTAAAAAGGCAACTTTGGTGTTTGACTGTGTAAATTTGACAGTTCTTTATGGAAATATTTCAAGGATTGGGCAACCTTTTGCAAATCATGGACCCATTTTTTGTGCAATGTTTTGTTCCAATTTAAGAATTCAATCTACATTTGAATCTATATGACTAAAACCAAAAGAAAGTAGCAGAAATTTGAAGCAAGGGTTTGACATTTACACTGCAGGGAGTCCCCCCCTTCGTCCTTCTTATTGCAATAAAGACATTATGAAAGTTCTAGCTGATAATTATCTTTTAATTGCGGTTCTGTCCCTCCTTTTTCAACTTTGTCCGTTTTCTTTCTTTCACACTTTGTTAAATCTCTCTGTGACAAAAGGTCAGAGTGCACCAAGTGTGATGCCGCAGCAGCGTGCATGTGTGTGAGATGGGTAGATCTATAATCGCTCTGCTCATGCTCTCTGTGTGTGTCATTTGTCATGGTAACTGGCAGTCAAATGGATTGGCATGCAGTCAGGGAGAGGCTAGAACAAAATAGCAAAGAAAAGATGAAGGGAAATGGAGAGGACCGAAGAAAAGGTAAGACAGGTCAGCTGATAAACCTGTCGCCTTGTAAGGGTCAAGTAAGTACTCCTTTCTCTGCTCTATCCTTGACAGAATCATTGTGGAAGTGGAAGAGAGAGAGAAAACAGATCTGTGTGAAGGAGTGTGTATACTCATTTGAGTGTGTGTTTCAGAGAGTGAAGTCTAGGTGTGTGTGCCACAACAAGTAAAGCTATGCATCTTTGTGTGTGCGACTGTCTGATGATCTCTCTCTCCGTCTGGGTCAAGCGTCGTCTGTCTCAGCGTGTGGTCTTGACGCCGCGCCCCACTCCCTACCCATAATCCTTTTCTCCCCAGGCGCTTCACCCTCCCGCAACTCGCCCCCACGCTGAGATGAAGTTATCACACTTCGCACACTACCCTTGCACTACCCCTGTGTGTACGTTTGTGCGTGTGTGTCTTTGTGTGGTGGTGTGTATTTTCCCAAACCTCAGCCATTATTTCTTGCTCTGCTCTTTCTTTACAGAGGCTCTGCAGACGACACGCCTGTTTACTGCATAATAAGGCAGAGCGGCTACAAACACCATTCTATTCACAGAAACTAATAGGAAATAAGAGCCTATGAATACTCTTGCTCTTTGCTTGTCACACACACACACACACACACACACACACACACACACACACACACACACACACACACACACACACACACACACACACACACTCACAAAAAGGGAGGGAAAGAAAGTTTGAGAGAGCATTTTTGTGAGAAAATGCACAATAAATCCAATACAATCGGAACACAACTCATGGATGCTTGGTGTTTCAGGTGAAGCTGGTTCACTGGTTAGCTGGATGTGTGATTCTAACCTGTTCTAACCTGTTTTTGTCCAGCCTGCTGTGTCCCTAGGAGAGTCTTTACACTCTTGCTATTAGTAAAACCCAACCAGGAGTTGGGTTCCTGGTTGGGTTTTACTAATAAAGTGTGTCCGGTGGATGGTGCTAGAAGAAAGGATGTACAGAATGTACAGAATGTACAAAACCTAAACCTAAACCTAACCTACACTGCCAAGTACGGCATACTAGCGCAGCTCTGAGGCTTGACTTAGGCACAGTTGAGCTAAATGTTGCATGCTAACATGCTCACAATGACAATGCAAACATGGCAGTGTTTACCATGTTCACCATCTAAGTTTGGTGTGTCAACAAGCACAAAGTACATCTGAGGCTGATGGAATGTCAGCAGTAGCTATTGGATCATAAACCTTACAAATTATAAGTGAAATACAGAATTTCGACGTGATGACGATGAAGGGACCACCAAACTTATACAAATTATTCTTATTGCATTTGTACAAAATGTCATGGCTCTCCTTCTAATAAATGGGGGCAACTGTGGCTCAGAGGTTAGCAAGTCTGTCTTTCAATCAGATGGTCGGTGGTTTGATCCCAGCCTCCGGTAGTCTGTGTCCTTGAGCAAGATACTTAACTCTAACTGCTCACCGTTGCTGCGTCTATGGTCTACTGTATATCATGTAAGTTGCCTTGGATAAAAGCGTCAGCTAAATGTAATGTAATGTCATTGTTGGGGCAAATGTCAACCAAATACATTTGTATTGCCCAATATCAAAAATCACAATATGCCTCAAGGGTCTTTTCAAACTCCTTCTTTCCTTTGACCCTCTATTCAGGACAAACTACCCAAAGTCCATCCACCACAAACAGGGTTTGGGGAACATGATTGTGCTGAGTAAGTTATATGTAAATCCACCCATTATCATGCTGTTATTAACAGGTCTTCATTTCAGTTTTTGCCCATGGTTGTCTGTATTTCTTTAAACCAATCACAATCATCTTGCTCTGCGCTAAGCACAGGATGCCGCATGATGCACCCTTCACCTTCAGCTATCTTCAGCACAGATAGCTGAAGAGGAGGAGAATACCGGCTAAAATTGGTAGCCAAAGGCAAGCTTATACCACAGTCTCCATTGGACCATTAAACTGATCAACATTGCAGTTCTTAGTCAATGTCGCTACATGATAATGGAAAAAATCAAAGATAAAATGAACAGACAAAGAAAGGGTAATGGACACAGAATTCTTCACAAGTTCAATTCTTTAGAGGATTGCCGGTAAGAAACAAAGTAAGCAAGTCAGACAGAAAGAAACCGGGAGTAAACAAACATACATAAGGAAACAAAGACAAGAATAGAATTTTTGAGAGGAACTCTGTGGAGATTTGCTGTGAATGCCAAATGTCACCTCTGCATCTCCAAAGCTTTGGTTTGTCCTAGTTTGGTTTGAGATGCAAAATGCAGCACTTAAAAGCTGCATCAGGCTCATTTTCATATGAAAAAAGACTGAACTACAAAGTGGGGCTGCAACACTAAAGAGAAGCCCATCCTGACTAATTGAGATGCCACAGATCAATTCTGTTGATACAGGTGGGTAGTTTTGTAGCTTTAAATAAAATCTGTCAAAACGTTCTTAACATCAGGGAGTGTGTGCTCTATCCAAACAATGTTGTACTGAACAATCAGATCTTATTGGCTCTTGGCTTTTGGGCAACATGTTTGCATTTGGTGCCAAAACAGGGTCTTACAACAAGACCTTTTGTCCCCCTATTTCAGGTGATATGGTAATAAAGTGTTAATGCTGGATATAATGTTCAGACCTATGGCGTCTAACATGTTGGACTTTTGTCAATCAAATTAAATCAAAGTAATGTGGAAAAGAGAAGGTTGATTGACTGCCGGACAACTGCGCTAAAATAAATTAAAAAAAAATCTTTTTTGATCTTTAAGTACCAAGATGAGAACAAAGAATGCTATTTTCTTTAGTTGTACAAAAACTGCAGGCTATGCTGAGATTGAAAGGGAGCTCTCTCGCCTATTTTGTCATCCAAAGCTGAACGCCGCCCTTCATTCTGGCACCGCTGTGTATAATGCACTACAGCAAATGTAAATTGGTTGCCACACTGGCCATGTTGCAGAGCGGTGCATCAGATGTCTCCGATGTACATAGGAGACATCTCACAGATAGAAGTAGTCAATGCCTGAAGGGGGCAAACCGGAGAGTGAATGTGATGACATCACTGCTCTTCTGGAACGCTGACGCCATTCGACCATGCAATATAGGACAGTGCAATAACCTGCATCAAAAGGCCCGTTTGTGTGCTTACATTTTTAACAATCAGTGCTGGTTTATTGACACTGCTATATGTTGCACTAGTTAGCCACACCTTTTACACCCGAGCCATTTTGGGCGAAAATTGCGAATGGTTTGCATCTCATACTAAATCCTGATTATATTCTCATTCACAAGGTCTATTTGAAAAATGCCCAAAGCTATAATATACAGAAAACCCTTGTGAAGATATATAATAAGGCCAAATATGTGTTAGTGGTATATTGGTTTATGATAGTACACAGAAAAGAAAAGAAAAAATTGATTTCTCAAAGACTTTTTTTCATAGTTACTTATCTTTATCTTAACTATATTAACAACCCCTTATTACTATATAAAATAGCTCTGTATCTAGAGTATCTGTGCAAAGTTTGGCTTTGATTGAGTGAAGTTAAGTATTTTTAATAATTATTTTAGGTCAGCCATTTCGAGAAATTCAGCAACACCGATATTTTTTTAAAGCACCATCACTCGTCCTACGGTCCACGATTGCATATCGTTTCACCGCAGCTGGTTTCCGCCCAAGCATACCTTAGTCAAGCACTACAGGATTATCCATATTTCAGCAATAAGTAAGTCAATTTAAATTTTTTTGCTGGACAAAAAATGAGCTTCTTGTGCTTATCTTTGCGCTGCTTTGTCTCAGAGAGGAATGTATTGGCGAACTCTGTAGGCTCTAAGGATTCCAAAACCGTTGAGCTTTTCGTTGTGACTTCTTGCTAGCATTTTTAATCTGCATTTCAAAACATGGGGTACATTCTGAGTCAATTTGGGGGTAATTTGAGTCACTTTGAGTCATACTTATGTTTTATCCATCCATCCATTTTCATCCGCTTATCCAGGGTCGGGTCGTGGTGGCAGCAGGTCAAGCAGGCTGACCCAGGCTTCTCTCTCACCCACAACATTTACCAACCCATTCTGGGGGATCCCGAGGTGAGTCCAACTATATCTAGCTGGTACCGCTCCACCTCCTGCACTAGTTCTGGCTCCTTCCCCGCTAGCGAGGTGACGTTCCACGTTCCTAGAGCTAGTCCATGCCGCCGGCGATCGGCTCGCCCAGGCCCCCTGCCCGGCCCGCCGCCCAGTCTGCATAGCACCCGACCCCGATGTCTGCCCCTGCGGGTGGTGGGTCCACAGGGTGCCTGCTCCATGATGTTTCTTTGGGCTGAGCCCGACCGGGCCCCATGGTTGAAGGCCCGGCCACCAGACGCTCGCCGACGGACTAGGGAAACCCTAGACAGACCTGGGAGGGTGCCCTGGTTTCCCTAGTCCGGGCGAGGTAGCTTCATCCCGTGTGCTCAGGATCATTGAGCCACTCAAACTCCTTCACCGCGTCTAGGTGGCGATTACACTATGTGTAATAGTGTTATAAACATGAGAAATGAACTCATATTGACTTATGAGGTGAAAATATAAATCATGATATTCGTTATATATTCTTATATTCTTGTCTATGAAACATGTTCAGGTTACTTAAGGTCAGAATAACAAATCATGAAGCTGTAGATGTCCCAGGGAAACAGTTGTCTGTCTAGACTAGATACACGCCGGGCATCGCCACAACACTCACATGTTATCATTATGTTAGACCAGGTGCAGTGGGACTGGCCATGGACGCCCCAGTCTTGTGAGACAAGGAGAGGACATGTGTCTTTCCTCCTCCTTGAAGGGTTAGAGCCAATTAGATGTTAGGATGATGCGATGAAACCTGTGACGGAAATCTGTGTATAAAACAGCCGAACATCCGATTGTGGTGGAAGTTTGTTTGGTTTCCAACCTGTGTGTTGACGAAACGACTCCCTGCTCTTGCAATTGCAGCGCTTATACTTTGCTTGTGACCAGAGAAATAAATCTACCAAAATGAGAGAAGTTGTTCGGCTGAATTCTTCCGGAGTTTCTACCAGGCATCCAATTTGGATTACGCTAACAGAGGGCAAGCTGTGCCATTTTTTTTTTTTTTGGGCTTGATTTTATTAATAGGCTCTGTTTTTTACATAGGTATTAGGGTCTTCCCACCAACATACAGAATTCCAACTATTGGTAAACTTTGACATTGGCTTATACATTCAGACCCAGTTGACTCCCATCGCCCAACACCCATGTGGAGCTCTTACATGGCCCACAATTGGTGCTTTTTGGACAACAGAGAGAAGAAAACAGTCGAGAAAAAAGAAGCTCAGGTCAGGAAAGAAGGAACACAGAGAGATCTTCACACCTGAGAGTTGCTGATATAACAAAGTCTTTAGAGGTTTGGATAACAGGTGCCAAATGTCAGCAGCTCCATCTCCACAGAGCTGCTGTTGGCCTAGTTTGTCTTGAGATGCAGCTGTATGCTCTGTCATAGCGAAGGCAAATAAGCACCAGAGGGGGTTCTGACACACACAGAGAAACACACACACATACACGCATGCACAGACACACACACAAGCACGCACACAAACAAATGCACACACACACACATGTAGGCACGCACACACACACATATATATATATACATCCCCTCAACACAAGTGCTATATACTCCTACGATAGACCTGTGTTCACACAAGCTTTTACAGCTACACAAGGAATTGTAATTCCAAGTCAAACATGGGAATATGTGCAAGCATGTACAGAAACACACACACAGAGTATGCACAGTGTGGTGCCGTACCCGGAGTGAGGAGTGAAAAATAGGACAGCATGGATACCCACCACCCTTGGTTGTTGGTGGGGATAACTGTCAAAAAGTTGTATTCTCTCTGTTACTTTCTACATCTCTCCTTTTTTACTTTTATCTCGATTCCATACACCTTTAAAAAGAAATGTGCTTTCAACATGAAGAACTCAAGTTGATACTTCAGAATGCACACACACACACACACACACACACACACACACACATATATATATATATATATATATATATATAGAGAGAGAGAATCTTTTTGCATTTCTCTCCTCTTCATACCAGTTAAAAGTTACATAGGGAGGCTTTGAATCAAATATCAAAAATATTTGTTCAGTCTGTTTAGAGATAGAACTTTGAATTGAAGTAGAAAGTAAAGGTTGTAGTGTAAGTTGTCAGTTTATATAGTATATGTTAGTATATTTTAAGGTAGATAATAACACGAACAATAATAACATATAAATTAATATGTCAGTATTAAATGTAGATATTAATGATTGCTTGCACATGATTGTCTAAACCTTCTAAGTCAAGGAGAACTCTTGTATGTGAAACCTAAATGACTTCTATGTGTTATTTCTGTGGTTTTTATTATTATGTGTCTTTAATTGTGTACAATGTATTTATCAGTGTCTGAATACTTATGTGTATGCCTGCTATGCAAGTGTATTTGTGCAAACTACCTTTCAATCTTCGAAGGTATGTGTAAAGAGTGCTGAGTAAGCATTAGTGTAGGATTTCAACATTGAAATTGAAAATGTTCTGTGTAAACCCTGCACGCTCAAAGGCAGTTAGTTAGGTACGTGAGGCATGTATGTCCTGCTGTCTGCTTTTAGTGTTAGTGTTTTTGGTGGAGAGCGCCAAAAATTGTAAATTCATTGTTAAGGTTTTTCTATAACAATAATAACTGTGACAAAATATCAACATCTAGTTGGTTCCATTATCACATTTTTAGCACACTGGTCAGTGTGTCACAAACAATTTGCTAATTATTGTTAACAATATGTTTATTGTGGTAAATTTGTAATATTATTGTTCACAACTATAAAGGGCACACTGATGATCCAATATTCCACTTACAAATAATTTAATTTAAAATACAAACATAGTTTGTACTTTTACTTCAAACAATCAATTACATTTGATCTCAATTAGTTTTTAATCTTGAAAATATATTTTTTATTGAAATATTGTCAATAAAAAAAAAAGTAATTTGATAGGCTCTTAATCACTGATATATAAACATCTCAACTACTTAAAATAAATTAACTTAAAACGTTGAACCTTCTAACAAGACTACTACGCAGTATTGTTAAGCAGGCCTTCTTCAATGAGTGGCCCCTGGTTTCATCTTCAGCGGGGCCTCTACTCTCTCTGTGATCGTCATGTCAGAGTGAGGCCTTTTCCTCTGCTCCCTGCTCTGCCATGGTAACCTGGATGCCCCGGCCTGTTTAACAGAAATGCCAGTCCACTCAGCTGAAACCCCATCAAGTGAACCAGAATCTGTTCATGGACTTAACATAGCACATGTGGCTGCAGACAAATCTGCTTTGTGATTGGGTTAGCGATCCCAGCCACAAAGCTGATTGGCTGACCTGCCTCTACAATCAGCATTTCAATTGGTTCCTCACCTAGTGTGGTTTCCAAGGAAGGCGTGTTGTTGTATGAGCTCCTACTCTGCAAAGCTATGTCAAAATGTTTTCATCCTTAGCATGAAGGCTTTCCCATGGCAACATTCGACAGCCAATGAACATGCATAAGTGCAATGACATCACATCCTGTTGAAAGCAAAGGGCTGAAATTAGGCATGGCCATCGGAGCACCTAATAAAATCGAGACGTCGGAGCACCAATTTTGCAACCGCAGATGCAGCGATTCACAGCGATATCCTCCGTACTGTAGTGAAATTTATGTTTTAACACGTCATTATACAAAGCCATATATGTCAAGAAAATGAATCTAAATGACAGTAAGGCTGTCAAAGTAAAGTGGAGTGAATCAATCTGTGTCTCATGGTGTGTGTGTGTGTCATGTGGTCAGATGAGGCACTGTCTATTTCTTATTAATGATCTGTAAGAGTTTAGTGTTAACTCCACTGATGCTTGATTATATGAGTAATCAATACATTAACTAATAAAATCACAGTTGTTGTACCTTTCACACTCTAGAGTCAGCGCTCCACAGTGTGTTTCCATTTCAGTTTGACTTCTAATGCGATTAACTGAAGGCCGAACAATTCTATCCTAGTCTGATTCTGAAAAATTCATATTTATGGGTAAAAACGACACTTAAAGCTGAAAAAAATGTAAATCTTACTGGTAGGTTATGTCCTTAAGAAGTCAGGCAGTGTGTCTTTGTCCGAGCATCGTTGTCTTATGTTGAAAAGGAATACTCTTTGCAGACACCTACATCTGAAGCATAGAGAAAGAAAGAAAGAGATGACAACAACTTTGAGTTGAAGGATCAGAAAACAACAGGATTAGTTAAATCATGACTCCTAAAACAATACATTTGTGTTTATTAAAAGCCAAGAAAAAGCCAAAGCATATTCAAAATGTAAAGTTCCCTCCATTCCTTTTCTATCAGTAAATCACATTCCCTGGATGCAAAAACCTGATTGAACCCCCAAAACGGATTGGCCTAAATAATACAGGCCTTCCCCTCTCCCTCCAGTAAAATCGCTAGGAAAAACAATATCTATGGGAACTGAGGGGTGGAGAAGAATAAGACCAAAAGCTTTCCATCCACAGATCTTGAAAGGACGAGGGGTTCAAGACAGCGCAGACGACGTGAAGAGTAAGGCAAGGTAGGCTGAAAGCTTTGCTCTAATGTTCCGTCTTCTCGTCTGCTTTGTAATGTGTATTGTGCCTCCGCCTTCATGAGCCATCATGTTTCCAAGCCCGTACCAAATGAACGGTCATGGGAAACTCAGTAGGCAGTGCACGGACTCCACAGGGAAACCCAGCTCCGCCGGACCCCCCGTGGACCAGCAGTGTCTCTCTGTCTGGTTCTGTTCCACGGCAGAGTGTCGTCCCCGTCCACAGACCAACAGAGAGCACGCTCATGATGAGCAGGTTATGATATCATATACTCTGTTGCTCCATATCACTTTGTCCTCTCTCTGAGCCATTTCGTGACACCAAATTTGACTTCAACAGTCCTGTAAAAAACACTAATATTTGATTAACTTTCTTGTTAAGTGAGTCCACATAGTTCACAGTTTTTTGGAAGTATTATGACAAAATATGTTTGTACAAAAACGTATGATATTCTGTGAAAATAGGCTAAATGTGGTATTCCATCAGATTTCTATGACTTTCTAATTACTTTGCCAATCCATTTAGTAAAAGGACATCTAGATTCAGAAAAATACAAATATGTTTATCTGACACTACAATTCCTTGTTTGCTATGAAACATGAATTAATGTATTCAGTGAACTCAAAGAGATTAGAGGCTGGTGTCTCTGCAGCTGAAGATGAAAACGTCTCAAGTCTTTGCTTTGAAGTGTGAAGATGTTGTGATGTTATTACCATACCATGTGCAGCACTCAACATAGTCCTGAGACATGTTATATACTTGTCTGTTGTGAAGCTAGACTATTTCCTTCAGTTGAATCTATCCACTTTAGGAGTTTCACAGTTTGACCCCCTACACAGCCAGCCAGTGTGTCTCTGACAAATGTCATTACATGCCTTAGCCTCTCTGCAGTCAGCCATTTTGGGTCACAGAGCCCCCCGTGGTTCTGCAGCTCTTTTCTGGTCTAGTGTTATTCTAAGGCTTCCACTCACTGCAGCCGGCCCCTTGTGTCCCGGTCATTGAATGAAGTTCGAAGCATTGACCCCCTATGGCTTTGAAATGTCCTCCTGTCTAACCCTATTCCATGCCATCTTGTCTCCCACTAGGCAGCCATTTTGCACTAAATGGAGGAGACGCAGCTAAAGCCTCCAGATTCATTGTCATTTACAATATTGCTTATTTCATTCTGCTATATTGCCAAGTTATTCAGAGCAAGGCAATTCACATTTGAGTGTCCACCTCTGGCCCTCAAATACAAATACATTACAATTAATATATTGGTGTGAACTGCTGTATATTTAAGTTGGATTTATTTCAACCGTAAATAAAGACAACATTTTGTTCCAAATGTTAAAATATTTCCAATTTGTTAAATATCGTACCTCTCTTGTATTTTTAGTGTCCCAAAACAACCTGAGAAGGGTCATGTTGTTAAAAAATATTTTTGTACTGTGACTCGTAAAAAGGCTCTACATTGGTTTGAGTATTGTGTCTATTTAAGTGAGAGAAAATAAATATTTAAAAAGACCCAATGCTGACTCAAATTCCATCTATTAATCATACTATGATGAAAAAATTACTTAAAATCATATGCAAATAAAGTTAAGAATAAAGACTTCCATTAATGCCAAGTTAATTGACAATCTTTTTGAAACAATGCAGCTCTAAATACTGTTTAATGTCCCATTTTATAGAGTCCATCCTATTGTAAATATATTGTACATGGATCATATTGCAAAAAGTAGTAAAGAAGCAGTGGCATAAAAAAGTACAATATTTTCCTGTGAAGTCGTAGCATATGGATGTACATACAGTACCAGAGAAAGAGGGTCGATGAAGTTCAAAGAAGGGAGGATGGACTGATGCAGGGATGGACAGACGCATGATAAAACAGGTGAGGTGAGGTGAGGAGATACCATCCACACACACAAAGGAATGTGTGTGTTCACTGTGTTCAGAGTGTTTGTGTTTCTGAGACCACCTGCAGGGACAGACAGGGCCAGTGCTGGCTGGTGTTGGCGAGATGGTTGCAGTGTGGGCATCTACACACAGACACATGCACACGCACACAGGCCCCCTGCCAGTACAGAAGAAGCTGAAGCAGGCTCTGTGCTGGTTGATAAGCAACAGCAGCACGGCTCCCAGGGAAGTTGTGCTTCTCCAGGAGAAAAACACAGTCTTAATTTGTGCTGTGTCTGGACCCAGAGTCTATTACCAGCAGGGAACCACAAATACCTGAAGACTGGGCTAAGATTCATATCTGGAACTGTACTTTTATGAAGAGTAACATATAATCACTGTGGTCCTGCAGGTAATATTGAACTATTGTATTGTCTTGCTATGAAATGCTGTTTCTTATATAGTGCAATTATATTATTTCTGAATTATCAAGGAAGTTTGTTTTTCTTCTCTTTGTTCATACTACAAATGTTGGAATACTATGTAGAAATTATTAAGTAATGGTTAGTAAACACAAACTCCTCCTCCAGCCCAGCACCAGAAGCCATACCCCCAGCAGAAATTAAAAGCCAAGAGCAGATTCCCGTTTTCTAAGGAGCTTTGTCCATTTGGTGCTAAATTTTTCAGGGCTTTGTCTCCCATTTTATTAGCTTCCTCTTGGATGCAGCCGTACAAACGAGGGCTACACATCAGGTGACCAAAGGCTGACTGACGCGCAGGAACGCCCCAAACACAGCAAAAACGACGATACAGGCAGAGTCCCTGCAGATATACATAGATAGTGCCACACACTTCTAGTGGGTCAGAAGTGATGATTACGGGGATTCCATTGTATGAGTCCATACAATGTTTTTTAGGAAAAGGCTGCATTGTGCCCCTTCAAAGAACCCTTAGGTGTTAGGGATCTTTTATGGTGGTCCCACCAGCAAACTGCTCATAAGGAAACAGGTGAAAATGAGCACGTCATGATTTAAAATGAACAGGTGTAAGAAAACTTGAAATGTCACTGTGAACAGCTCTGTGGGTAGCTTGCAGAATTTTGACAAACATGCACTTTTCCCACCTTAAATCAATTATTTTGTTGCCTGACTTTCAATTCGATTCGCCCCCCATAGACTATTAACAGTAGGGACTTGAGTTTTTGTGTTCTCAATTTCTGTCCACATCAGATCAGCTGAGTAAGCAAATACAAATCTGAAAGTGACCATTAACCCCCCCGAATCAGAACCATTTATTGCCATGTATGCTTACACATACAAGGAATTTGTCCTGGCGGAGTGACGATGTTGCATACTATGCAGCATTAATGAACACATCTGAAAATGTCTCTAAAAATCCACGTTGACTTTGTTCAATTTATATATCAACTTAAAAATGCTAACTATCAGTAAAGGTTTTGACCAGGCCTATTTTTCCCTTTCATTTAGCTTTTTGCAACACAGATTCATTGTCTTTCTCATGACACTGCAGTTCTCAAACCAAATTAATTAGTTTGAGCCCGTTTACCTTTTTGGAATATTTATGAGATGTGGAATAACAAATCAGCTTTTTTTCACTGCAAGGACTCTCCAAAAACCTTCATGTGTTGTTGCTTAATTTATTTCCACGGTGACTGCACTGTGTACCTTTGGCAAACAGTCTCCTGACGTTATTTAAAAAGTGAAATATAATTTTAGCCCAAAATGTTAGTTCTGATTGGCCTTGATACAACCTCTCTTTTTCAAACTGTGCATAACTCTCCTATATTACTTTTTCCACATGTTGTCTGGGGCCTGTATCTGGCTCGGATAACTCAACTCCCAGAGACACTGAGTCGTCTTTTCCGTCATAGTTCTGTCCCAGACCGGCCTACACATAAAACGTCTTCCCCCACATTAATCCCCTTCCACACATCCATTCCTCCATCTTAAACATACATTACTTCCTCATTTCCTTACACCATTAGAATGTGTTGCGCTGTGGTATCAGGGAGGACCCAAATGCTGATGCAGTGTGCAAAGTAAATGTATTTCTCCAAAAAAACAAGACGGGTTTCCAACAGACCGAATCAAAAAACAGGCAGAGGAAGAAACAGGACTCAAACAGGCATACACACAATACGAACAACAAACTTAAAGAAATTATCCGACAATGGGGGAGGAGACAAACAGGGTTTAAATACACGGGGAAGGTGCAGGTGATTAGACACAAGAGGAAACAACCAGGGACAGGGCAGACGATCACAGGGGCAGGAAGTGCAGGGAAACAGAGGACACAAGGGAAGAGACAAGGACTTCAAAATAAAAGAGAAACATGTCAATCTTTTTTTCCAAGGCTGTTCTGATTGCACACTAAAATATTATACAGAGTTAACACATTGATCGTTGATTTGTGTATTTGAGAGTCCTGCATCATAGGGTGCACAGCCCTTATGTGCTTACGAGACCCAGGACAACAACTAGGAAGGACCACATGACTGGTCATAAAACTGTATATTATGACTAGTCACGTGAACAAATTCAAAGAAAAAAGAAACTGTTCAAAAATTACTTTTCCAAAACACAAATATCTCATTATGACAGATGCAGTGTTATCTGCCTTTCTTTTTTTACGTACTATCACTTGTAAGACACACACAATGCTCATCGTCCCGTTCGAAGCCAAACTCTCAACTGGAAGGGTGAATATGTTCATAAAACAGTGATATGGCTTCACTTTACAGTCTTTTTGGCATGCAGACAACCTCTTTCACAGCCAAGTTGGGTGGCTTGATATTTTTGATTTATATTTTTCTGCACCCACATTCCGCAAAGACTCTGCCCCTGCGAATAATTCCTTTTTTCAGAAGTTTATTGCTGATGAACAAGATTGGGAGTAGGTTTTCTATCTCGTGAGCCTATTTTAAGTAGTATTTTCTTCTTTTTAAACATGAGCCGTTTTTTCCCAAAAATAGTGAATGGTTTTTATACCATAGTAAATCCAGATCTCCTCAACCCAAAGAACTATTTGAATAATTTCAAAGGTATAATATACAGACAACACTTGTGAGGTTCATATAGCAGTATATATATATTACTGGTTTATTGGTTGATGATAGAACACAGAAACAAAATATATATGTATACAATATATATTAAACCGCCCTGGACAAGACTGGTGACTTGTCCAGGTGTACCCTGCCTTCGCCCAATGACAACTGGGATCGGCTCCAGCGCCCCGCGACCCTAAACAGGATAAGCGGTTCAGATAATGACTGGATGGATGGATGTATTAAACAAACTTTCAGGATGAATCTGCTATTTCAAATGATGCATATTGACACTTTTTTTTATAAAACAGCTAAATATTTTAACAGCATCTCTGCAAAGTTTGACTTTGATTAAGTAAAGTAAAATATATGTAGTCATTAATTTATTACAGAAATGTATCCCAGTCTAAAACCTCTCCTTTGGATCTTGCGAGCCTATGGGAGCCGTTTAAAGCCATCCACATGAAACTGACAGACCTTTTAGCCACTCAAAAGGAGTCAAACGCCACATTAGTCCCCATAGTCCCCATCCCGTTTGGATGTGCAAGTGTCCATGAGCGAGACACTGAACCCCCAGTTGCACCCCGGGTGCTTCTCAGCAGCCCACTGCTCCTAAAATTGCTATGGATGGGTTAAATGCAGAGAGCAAATTCCATGTACGTATGTTAAAATGTATGTAATATGATGACGTAATTAAGTTTAAGTTTTAGAGTTGCTGCAACTGAAATTGCCCTCGCTTTAACCTTAAACGCCTCCCAAAACACGTCACAAGCGTGACCAGGAAGTGCACGTAATTTAGAGACCAAGCAAGGCCATGTGGAATATTGTTTTCATCGAAAAGTAAGTTCTATTTCAGTTTTTTCGCTGGCAATCATTTTTTGGGGCTTAATGCAGTGCTTGTTATGTTGCTTAGGCTTTGTTCTGACAAGAGATTTGGCAGTTTTGGCGAATTCTGTAGGTTGTAAGCTTCACAGAAAAGTTGCATCAAGCAAGAGCGACAGAAATGTATAATTTCCATAACTTGGAGAGCTCTTTCCAGTCACTTTCAAGTCCTCTCATACTTATGGTTTATGTTATATGGTATATGTTATTTATGGTGGAATTGTGTTTTAATCATGTCAAATTGACTTATATGCTCTTGTAAGGCCAGCATGTACCGTTTATATTGCTATGTGACATCAATAGGTCTGGTATTAATTCATGGCTCTTATATAGACATGGGGGATGAAGAAGAGGTCGTAAATGAGAATTCTGTGGGGCTCAGAAGGTGTTAACATTACATTTCATTTAGCTGACGCTTTTATTCAAAGCGACTTACACGCTATACAGTAGACTGTAGACACAGCAACGGTGAGCAATTAGGGTTAAGTGTCTTGCTCAAGGACACAACGACATACCGGAGCCTGGGATCGAACCACCTCTGATTGAAAGACAGACCTGCTAACCACTGACCCACAGTCGCTGGAATTCTTTGTCTTAAGAAAAATACTTTGTATTGTCTATTTTATTTCGTTTGTGCTGTTTGCTTCCTGCTATAGCAAGGTGCAATGTAAATTAAGTTCAGTTTGGTAGTATATCATTTGAATTGGCATTATACAAGATTGATTGCAATGTCATAGTCTTTCTATGGTGTGTATATATTGAGAGAGGGAGAGAGAGTCAGAGAAATCATGCTGGGAGATTTTAACTTGAGGCCCTCTTGCTGTGGGGTGCTGGCCAATACACCATCATGCAACCCCATCTTAGGAACAGTGTTGCGTTATTTTAAACAGCCTCCTACAGGAATACTGGTTGTTCTGTGTATGAAAGATACACACAGGAATGTTCCATTATTCTGGACACTTCATGAAAAGGAAATTGGATTGGTTAGTGTGCAAATGCACATTACATAAACGGACACACAAGCACTGTAAACCACTTCAAATTTTAGTTGACGAAATTAAATGAAATAGCACTATTAAGTGGAAAGTGCTATGCTCTTGTGTTGATGGAAATATATTCATAACATCTTAAAAAAGAATGTTGTATGTGGTGCATCCATTTATATTTATTCAAGCTTCCAATCGTCTTTTCATAGAGCAGTTGTAAGCATACCACAAATTTACTGTGTAGTTTCAGTTGTTTAGGCGGAATATTTTCACATGGGACACTAACCTGAAGGTCCTGTGTATCCACCCGATAAAGCATGTGGACTTTATACCAGGACAGTTGCTCTGACCATCTAATAATGAAGCAGACTAGTTTACAGTGGAGCTAGCCAGTTGAAAGCTTGGTGCGTTGCATATAGACGTTAAAGGGTGCCTTGTTGCGTTGGTATTAGACGCCAGGGGGCACTGACTGAGCAGAGGTATCTCATTGAGCACTTCCTTCATTGGATTTCTTGAAAGAAACTAAGCATTTTCCTGGGGTCTACTATCCATACTCTAGGACAAATTGTCAATAGAAATGTTCATACTTTCACAAGTTGAACCGAGATCAATTTGTTACCATACAAAAAGGTATAGCTCCCCTGAACATTTCTCAATACCGAGTATTTGTGTATTTACGTCATCGTAAGGTACTTTTGCACATATCTATGAAAAACATTATTCAAAAGTATTTTAAAAGAAAGTCTTTAACTGTAATGTCAACTGTCTACAAACTTCCACGGTGTTCAGTCTTCTCTGTGCAGCAATATCCTTTGTGCTACAGGACAAAATGAGAGTAGTTCTATCCTTCTTAACCTCTATTGTACAGGTACATTTTTATTAATTAATATCAATTATCACTGCCCAATAGTCAGTGCATAACTATATAAATGAAAGGAACTCATCTTTGTGTTCTCTGCATTTTCGTTTCTTTCACGTCTAACCTAACTGACTGTACATTAAGCAGTATGAGCTGATCTATTTAAAAAATCTGAAAAAAATGACCTTAACTCAAACCAATCCGTCATCTCCAAATCTAGTCTCCTCATAACGGGTCAGAGGAATAGATTGATTGATATCAGATGTTAGCTCTACCTTATCTACTCATTAGGGACTTGGGGTTTGAAACCGGTTATGTTTGCTCTGCTGTGAGACGCCCATCTCCATATCTTGTACATACACATTCTTATCAGACATTCTTCATCATTACCTGTCCTGGTTAATCAACAGTTCATAACACATCTTGTGTGGTGCCAAGTAAGAGCACTGTCCCCCCAATATATGTTGCAGGGATCAGTGTAATTCAAACAAACCCCTCCTTGAGTAAATTATCCTTCTCTTGGGCAAACATGACGTTGGACAGAATAATTAGAAAAGGAAAGGGCTGGCAATTGGACCTAAATAAAGGAGGGAAGAAAGAAGAGAAACAAGAAAAGAGAGAAAAAAAAGTATGAGGGAAAGAAAAATAAATCAGGAAAGAAGGAAAGCAGAGCAGATTGAAACAAATGGAGCAGAAAGCGAGCTGGGAGTCTCTAATTCTCCCACGTCTCTGTCTCACTCACACACCTGGTAGCAATTGAAAAGTAACCTTATTACCTACAATAAGTCTCTCTTTCTCTTTCTCTCGATCTCATGCAAGCACACACAGTCACACAACTAGGCACCCACAGCCCCCCCCCACACACACACACACATACACACACACGGCCTATTAGTCAGGATAACAAGGTCTATTTATGACCAACATCACACTTACTCCATTTCACTTTAATAGCTCGATGTATTCCACTGCAAATTGGTCCTGTCACAGACACACAAACTAACACAACTGTAAGCACACGTACAGCCACACACACACCTACACAAATAAAAGACACACAACCAAATGCGTGGATGCACACACCCATAGGGTCTGGGATGTTTTTGGAGGAGCAAAGGATGGAAGCACTGAAACGTGTTTCAGTCAGTTTATTATTATTTATTTTCATCAGTTTTACCTCATGTGCTAAAAGTAGTTTTTCGATCTAAAACAAGAAGGAATTGGTAAAAATATAATATTGAAAAGTACATAAAGTCATGAGAAATGAAACTCAGACATCACATATGAAACTATTGACTCCTTTCAAGAGTTTCAACTTACATGTGAGACCTTTTAAACTAAAAGGTTAAAAATAAAGTTAACAAACTTTAACTTTATTTAACAATAAAGTTAAAATAAACTCTAACTAACATTCACACCTAATCACACAGTGATGGGAAAGCCTTTGGGAGCAATATGGGGTTAAGTGTCCTGCCCAAGGACACATTGACATTGACTAAAGGAGCCGGGGATCAAATCTTCTGATTGAAGGACGACCAGCTCTATAGTTGCCACAGTTGCTTTGAGCATGTGTGACGACTTAGAGGGAAACCTACAGCCTCATAGCGTGAAGCTGAGGGCCACTGACCAAGAAGCATTATTTGACAAGATGGGAGTGAAAATGTGTTGGCTGTGGATAATAAACAAACCTTGCTGTCAACAGCTTTCATTGGAACTGCTTTCCGCCAAAGAAATAGTACTGCTGTGGATTTTAAATGTTATTTTTAAATTACAAATGTAATTCTCCAGAATGTTTTAAACTATAGAATATGTTTAATACAAAAGAAAATAAAACTAAAACACAACATGTACATATATTGTATAGAATGACTACCCTGTGCGATCAGGTGCAAACTGATGACATATTGTGTATGCTGTTTATGTCACACTGTGTGCACTCCTGTGTGTGCATACTTTGTCCAGCATTAAGGGAGTAGTTGACAGCAACATGTAATGTAACAACAAAACTTGCAAAAGTAGACCTGTACCTGAGTTCATATATTTCAGCATTTATTAGTAATCAGGGCAGCTAACTTTTTGGGCCCCAGGGAGCCCTTACAGGGGAGAACATTTTCCAAGAACCCCAAGTAAGCATATGCTTACTGCCACTTTGCACTTTGAAGCCATTCGATCTATTTGTTATAAAACATTTAAAGCTACATTTGTTAGATCTGTTTCATAGTGTTAGGTGGAAAGACATTCCAATTTGAATGATGTTAATACTTATTTTATACTTTAAACTGTGGCTCCCTTTATTCTAATTATATTAAAACCCAACTTGAAGGCAAATATACTTTCAAGTAGTTGATTGAACGAAAACAAATCAACTGATTCAAACAAGCAATGTATTTTAATTAGTCCAACTGAAAAGAAAATTGCAGTCCATCCAGTAGCTGTGAAATAATTTGAGAGTGGTGTAGCTCGAGTTCATGAGCTGCCACTGTCCCAGGTGTAACTTCACACATTTCTAATGCCGCTGCAGGTATAGGCTCAGATGCAAAGTGTGGCCTTTTTCTTTGTATAATCCGTTGAGCAACAACATAAGAGGTATTCTGTGCTTTCTTTAAATATTTTGTTTCCAAATTAAATTCAGGGTTTTGACTGACCCAAAGCTGACATGGAAGAGAGTAATGGACATATTATGCTTGTTTCTATTTGCCAAAATGGCCCAAATCTGTAGATTTGTGCTTTTCAATAATACAGCACATTTTTTTAATTCATAGAAATAATTTCTGCGGACACCCTGGCAGAGTGCTATGGACCCCACTGTAAGAATCACCAGAGAACATGGGCTTTTCATTCAGCCAGTACTATGTGATGATGAAACACACCATCAGTATGTCTGTCCATCCACTTGGACATGTGCTGATCATTGCACTCAAGAATCACATGAAATGAGCCAGTGGATTGCTGCTGGCGGCCAGTTTGAAGCTCGCAGCTGCAACAGTTGGTGAATAGTAAGTGAGAGGTGAAAGCTTCACGGCCTGCATGGAAAGGGACTTCATGGCTTCCCAGCCCAGAGCAAAAACAGCCAGAGGATTGCTAGCAGTGGTTCTGGCGCAAGTGACTTGGAGAAATAGTGTCGACATAACAGTCTGAACGAAGTTATGTTCAAAATTTAAAGGGATTTTTACATTTTTATCTTCATGTGTAATTCGTGTGTAATGCACACTACAACTTTAAAGAAGGGGGCATATGGCTGCTACAGATATGTCATCATATTTTACATAGTCTGTTGAAAAACATGGACCTGGAAGAAATCCCAGAGATTTCTGATGAGAGGATTTAAAGCCTGGGTTTAGGTTTATGATCTATGACAGTTGGAGCCAGATTACTGTCTAAGCCTGGCAGCAGCTGAGGTGGGACAAGGAAGAGGCAACATCTAGGGTCAGGCTTGAAATCTGCATCACAACACATGTGTACTGAGCCCACACAAACATTACGCTGCATGTTGAGTTGTAGTTGTATGTAATTTGTCACTTTGCTCTTGTATGGTGTTTTTGTTTCATCTTTCCTTCCTCCAATATACTGTAAACTGCTTCGCCAGCAGTAATCATTTGACCACTTTCAGGAAAGAACCTTTAATTGCAAAAACAAATTGCTGAAAGGGCAGTTTTGCTCTTAAATGTTAAACTTTGTTAATATATAATGACTAAAAACCAGCATTACAACTCAGCAGACTGGAAAGGAAATGGCTGGTCAGACTAGATCTAGATCACCTTTTAGCTCTGTTTGAAAATAAATATAAACCAAGAAGTTTTCATATTTATTTCATAGTAACTGAGTCTCAGTGGACCTGTGATTAATATACCATTTGCTTATAGCAAAACACACTGTTTCCCTGTACCCATTCTAAATTTGGTGCTGTTCATGTACAAACTAATTGGATTTGCTTGGTAAGTCCATTCGTGGCTTGCAGTGGTGCATCGTTGTAGACACCAGCACTGGTTAGTCTCTTTGAATGATTCCACCATTGTCATGGCCATGGTCAGTCATTTCCATATGCAGTCATTGCTACACATAATGCTATATGTTTCTTAATGCTTTTACACTTACACACAAATAACTTGACTACTTAAACAATAAACTGGACTGGACTGATCAAGCACGTGCACTTTATTAAAAAAACAAAAACAAACTGGTAAAGAAGGCCAGCAGCGTGCTGGGGTGTCCTCTGGATACTGTGGAGGTGGTGGGAGACAGGAGGATGATGGCCAAGCTCTCATCCCTGATGAACCACGCCTCCCACCCCATGCAGGACACCCTGGCAGCTCTGCACAGCTCCTTCAGCCACCGGCTGATTCACCCCCGGTGTGTGAGGGAGAGGTACCGCAAGTCCTTCCTCCCTGCTGCCCAGTAGACCAAAAAAACACTTAATAACACTTTAATCACTTTGGTCACTTTAATAACTTCAACTGGTGCAACATAAATATTTTCGTATGTTTAATATGTTTTTATTTTCATTTTACTACGTGTCTCTTGTGTGCACTTTACCTGCTGCTGTAATCCTGCAATTTCCCCACTGCGGGACTAATAAATAATTATCTTACTTAAAAAACTGCATATTGTTTGTTTATAATTATATTAAATATCAATAAAGATGATGTGACCCTGTCAGAAGTATGTGTTTTTGAGAGCTTTCTATTTTACATAGTTTATACTATGTTAAATAGTCCAAAGTCTCATGGTCTCTTAGCTGCAATTTGTATTATTCCCATCAATATGAACTTGTTTAACAGAACAATTCATGTATTTGTTATTCTTTAAGACTATTCGGTACCGGGGTTGAACATATCTGATGTGTAATCTGGTCTGACCAAATGGTATGCCAATCTGGTTGTAAATGTGGAGACACTTTGCTTTGGAAGAAAATGTTTGAACAATGGATGACCAACATCAGCATCCTTTTAATGGACACTTAGTACATACAGTAACCAGCCTACTTGTTAAGGCCTTAAACATTGAGGATTTAATGTACTGTATTATAGCTTCTCATGACATCAATCTCCATTCACAGACTGTGATGTACCATAGTGCTATGATACACACTTACAAAAAAACACACATAAGGGCGTGTTTTATCATTAATTTGTATAGACTCTAAGCAGTTATCAAGTTCACATCCCATATAACCAGCTGTTCAGCACATTTCAATTGTTATTTCTCTTGTTAGTCCAGCCTACTTTTATTGCATAGCGCCAGTATTTATCATTTGTTTTGTTTAAATACCAAGCCAAACATAAACAGCCATAAATCTTCTATGAAGAACACAGCACATATGTCCCAGGGGACTAAATGTTTCAGGTCTCCATAGTAAGGCTGTTCACAGTGCCTGACTGTAAATGGCAAATTCCCCTGTAACTCTTTGTCCCATTTTACAACTATGCTCAGGTCTTGCTTTTGTTTCAAAGCAGAGGGAATTTTTAATTGTTGTCTTCTTTTTAGTTAAAAAACAAAAGTCAAACAGCCTTCTTCCCCACACAGGACATTTGAGCAGGTAATCACGCATACAGACATCCACTTACAAACAAATCCAATGTTATGAACATCCACAGACACACGTGGTCAGTAACCTCACAGGCTATTTGAAGGTTTTTAGCCTAGCCACTGTTAAAAGTGAAAAGGGCCTTGTCGAGGGCCAGGGGATTGCAAGTGAAGGGCTTTCCAGTGGTTAAGGGAGCTTTAGGTCACAGCACTTTCAGTCTCTAATGCAATCTGAATTGGTCATCCAATAAAAGGGCACCCTTAACCCCACCTACTCTAAAACATACATTACAAGGTTGTGTAAGACTTTGCATTGTGTTTTGACCTTTTGAATGTAGAAACAATCTAGTACAATACTTACAACAACCAATGCTATGTACTGAGCTACAGTCTAGTAACCATAGAACCCATTTCATTTGCATATCTTGAGAGTAATTTGATGGTATTTGTCTAAAATATTAGCTGCCAAAGCTTTTATTTTTAACCAGAATAGTGTAGAAATTACATCAGGATTTATTCTACAAAATGTGTGCTTTCACTCTTGCATACAGAGCACCCACATACAAACATACAACCACTGTCTGATGCCCCTCATCTCTGCCTCCGTCTGCTGACATGGATCGTGGTCCATGCCTACTACTCATTACATGAATCATTTCTGTGACATCCATTGAATGTGCTGTAACTCTGTTACGTTGATTCTGTAAACATGACATTTATTGCTTCTGTCCATCTGGGGAGAGGGATCCTCCTCTGTTGCTCTCCTGAAGGTTTCTTCCTTTTTTTCCCTGTAAAAGGGTTTTTACTATTTTTTGGGGGGGTTTTCCTGATCCGATGTGAGGTCCCGGGACAGGGATGTCATATGTGTACAGATTGTAAAGCCCTCAGAGGCAAATTTATATTTGTGATTTTGGACTGTACAAAATAAACATAATTTGATTGAATTGTCTATTTCATGGATTCCCAGCATGCTCCAGCACATTCTCTAGGTCATATATGCTGCTCCCAGAAACAGATGATGGCACATGCTTTGCCAATCTGGGGGACATGAAGAAGCTTTAATGCTAACGCTGCCACAATATGTTGTTGTCTTTCATAATGTCCTTCTCAGGCGGTAATGATTCATAAATACAACAAAAAAGGAGAAGTCATAAAAATCTGTCTTATGTCAAGACTGACATACGTAAACATGAAAAGCATGACAATGTCCAAACATATAAAAAGCCAAACTTGAAATTAAAAGCAATCATCTGAGCAAAAATGTAATTAAAGTAATTAGATATAATAAGAACCAAAATGTGAGGGAACTGAAAACAAATGAAAACAAGTCTGTAAACACATGACATACAGCAGGCATTAACAGAGTGGATGCCACATGTTCACAGCCCATGTTGTGCACAGGAATCCTCCAAAGAAGTTCACATTGAAGACTTCATGTGATGTAGTACTTTAATTGTATGAGTGGGTTATTGCTACTATGTCCATAGGTTTGTGTTTTATTACTCCATTTTGAATTCATTCCTGTGGAAATGCACACAATGGTGTGTGTTTAGAGCACAACTGTGTTTTCAAAACTGCAGCAAACAGAAAACCACTTCATGGAAAGAGAGAGAGAGAGAGAGAGAGAGAGAGAGAGAGAGAGAGAGAGAGAGAGAGAGAGAGAGATATCACCAATCTGTCTGTGTGTGTGAGTGTGTGTGTGTGTGAGTGCACACACTCACAATATGCCTGTGGTTCATCAGTTCTCTAAAGGCTGAAACAGAGATGCACAGAAACACACAGACACACACAGAAAGTATGCTATAGATTAGCAAAGAGCAGACTTTCTAAACATACTCATGTAAACAGAGCAAATTCACACACACACACACACACACACACACACACACACACACACACACACCACACACACAACACACACACACACACACACACACACACACCACACCGCCATTTCAGACTGTCCTCTTGATGGTTAATAATTTTATGAACAGAACATTAGTGCATTAGGATATAATACTAATACTATAATATATAACAGAGTCATGGTGCATTTGAAGTCCTGTGAAGGATAACAGGGGTCATGTGAAGCGCAGACCTAAGTCTTCCTTCCTGCGTAACTGACCCTCCACTAGGAGATGCTACTTTTCCATCTAGCCTTCAGAGCTTTCATGGAGTCCACACTGTCACTAATGAAGCAGACGAAGATCTTCAGACAAAACTATGTGTAGAAATGAATGTGTTGAAATCATAGACTGTCCATGGTACAAACAATATAGTCGCTGTCGTACTTATCGTACTTTGATGCGTAGTGTTGATGGAGCAGCTACTCTGTTAGCATAGTCAAGCAATCATCCATCCATACTCCATTCAGAAAACCAGCATTTTAAAAGTTGTTTGCCAACATGACAAAGCATGAATTCAAACTTTCTACTTCAATATGTAATTATTTTGGCGTCCTTTTTATCCATTAATTTAATATATTTAAATATATCCTCTATGGAACACTCAAAGTAAAGGTGACTCACTCTCACTTCTACTTTGTTTGTGGACATTTCTTCAAATGTGGACATTTCTTCAAATGGTATTAACTGTGTTTGGGGGACATTTGAATACACATAACCCTGTTGTGACTCCCTGAACAGTGCTGGAATATAACCAGATACATTTACTTAAGTACAATGTTGAAGTATCTGATGTTTCATTTTATGTTATCACTTCTTCTCCAACACATCTCAGAGGGACATTTTTTATTGCTCTACATTTATCTGACAGCTTTAGTTTCTTTACAGATTAATAATACAAAACTTTGCTAAATCACCTTATATATTATCTTAAAACTATATTACAGTGTATGAAGTAATTGCAATTATCTCAACCTTTAAAAACTTCAACATTAAAGTGATGATTACATGACATTTTATGTTAAAATTGCTCCACTTTTCATAATGTTACGTTATATTCCATAATGTCACTGCCTCCTCACCCTTTAGTAAATCACATGCCCCCTGCTTTTCTCAAGATGTCAACGTCATCAGTTGTTACCAAATGTAGCCAGTTAGGTCCAGTTAGATAGAGCAACACCAATGCTAACATGTCTGAAAGAACCAACACACAATAAATGAAGATCTAGCACAAGCTCAGTCGGAAGAACATACTCTTGCATTCTCATACATCTGCCAATCCCTTCTCATGCATGCTCCCTCATTTGTTGCTCATTTTTCAGGGCTGTTGATCATTACATCAGCTATTTAGATCAGCTGGTCTTCTCTATCCAGTACAACATGTTATCCTGTCATCTTGCTGCTGTTTCTTTTAAATGTGACTGTCTCTCCACCTTCAGTTCATTCAAGTTGCTATTTAGCACACATGATGGCGCCGCAGATGGCCGCCTCGGTACTGCGCTCTCTAGTACTTTTTCTGTTTTTGTTAGTTTGTCTCGTTTCCAGCTCTCCCCCTCTGATCACATTCAGCAGGGAGGAACTATTAAACTACCGTCAACAAACTGGTCAAACTTTCCCACCGGTTTTCATTGAACCGGACAACTTTACAGAGCTTTTAGTTGGAGGAGCAGCGGCTCTTCTCGGACTTCACCGGAGACGCCGACGTGGGAAGCGCGCTGGAGCGCTTGTTAAACTGCGCCAGCGGGGATTTCGTACTGCGCTCCCGTCAATCCATCTGGCAAACGTCCGCTCTCTGGCGAACAAAGACAACACGGACTTTAGCAGATCTGCCGCCCTGTGCTTCACCGAAACCTGGCTCGGTGTGCACATCCCGGACAGCGCACTACATCTGCCGGGCTTCCAACTCCACCGAGCGGACCGCGTAATGGCGCTGTCGGGGAAAACAAGGGGCGGCGGAATCTGCTTTTATATCAATGAAGGTTGGTGTACAGATGTCACAGTGCTAATGGAATCCTGCAGCCCTCACTTAGAAACTTTGTTAATAGACTGCAAACCATTTTATTCACCGCGGGAGTTTTCCTCATTCATACTGGTCGGTGTTTACATCCCACCTCAGGCCTGTGAGTGAGGCGCTCCAACACCTGGCTGAGCAGATAACCACCATGGAGACCACCCCCCCCCCCCACCCCCCCCCCACTGAGGACAACCACCAACTGGCTGACGACCTGAATGGCTTCTATTGCAGGTTCGACAAGCCCACTTCCACCCCATCACCAAACAGACACCTTCACCCTCTGCCTCCTTCACACCTCTCCCAATCAACCCCCCACCGGCACTGAGGATCTGCGAAGAGGATGTGAGTCGGCTCTTCCACAGACAGAAGATCAGGAAGGCTCCGGGCCCAGACGGTGTGTCCCCCTCCTGCCTGAAAGTCTGTGCTGACCAGCTGGCCCCCATCTTCACGCAGATCTTCAACCGATCACTGAAGCTATGTGAAGTCCCCTCCTGCTTCAAGCGCTCCATAATCATCCCGGTCCCCAAGAAATCCTCCATCACAGGATTAAATGACTACAGACCCGTCGCCCTGACGTCTGTGGTCATGAAATCCTTTGAGAGACTGGTGTTGACCCACCTGAAGAACATCACAGGGCCCCTGCTGGACCCCCTGCAGTTTGCCTACCGCGCAAACAGGTCAGTGGAGGATGCAGTCAACATGGGACTGCACCATATGCTGCAACACCTCGACTCCCCAGGGACATATGCAAGGGTTCTGTTTGTGGACTTCAGCTCTGCATTCAACACCATCATCCCGGCGGTACTCCAACCCAAACTCACCCAGCTCACCGTGCCGGCCCCCACCTGTCACTGGATTACAAACTTCCTGACAGACAGGACGCAGCAAGTGAGGCTGAGAAAGATCACCTCCAGCACCCGGACTATAAGCACCGGCGCCCCCCAGGGAGGTGTGCTCTCCCCACTGCTCTTCTCCCTCTACACCAACGACTGCACCTCAGGGGACCCGTCTGTTAAACTCCTGAAGTTTGCAGACGACACAACGGTCATCGGCCTCATCAGGAACGATGATGAGTCTGCGTACAGATGGGAGGTTGAACAGCTGGTCCTCTGGTGTGGTCAGAACAACCTGGAGCTGAACAAGTCCAAAACTGTGGAGATGACAGTGGACTTCAGGAAGAGCCCCCCAACACTACCCCCCCTCACCACCCACAACAGCACTGTGTCTGCGGTGGAGTCCTTCAGGTTTCTGGGAACCACAATCTCCCAGGACCTGAAGTACCTGAAGCTGTAAAGCATAAATAGTCTTCACTTTAGATTAGGTCACAGAACATGCTTAACTAATACCTAACTAACGAGTAGTAACTACTTGAATTAATCATGAACTGCTGCTTTTTTAACATTTACTAACACTTTCCAAATGTAATCATCTATAATCCCTATACTTCATTTTCAAATGGGGAATCCATTATTAAGTATGAAAACCCCAAGCTTATTAATAAAGAATGAAACATTTATAACTGTGTTTATGAATTGCATACTAAGGAGTTACTAATGATGATTCATGTTTGAATAATGCTTTATTAATGATGCATTCAGTATTTATTCATGCTTTACTAATGTTAAATAGTGTGTACTTATTATAAAGTGCTACCGAATATGCTATTGTCTCCAGTTCCAACTGTGCTTGTGCTAGCAGCGCTGACACAGCACATATCCCAGACCGTTCTCTGACCTCGTCTCTCCCTATCCAATATTCACTAACTCTTGCCCTCCTTGTGTCTTCTTCCATTCCCCTCACTCCCTTCCAACTCGTCTTTCATATTTTAGTAGGTTTTAGCAAGATCAACTCTCTGAGGTTAAGTTGCTCTCTTTAAAGGTCTCCAGATGTGCATGTCTGCTTTGTGACTGCTGTGGGTGATGTGACGTTCTTACTAGTCAATGCAACACATATACAAGTTTCACTTTGGAATCTTTCAAATGTATTTTTTAATTCTGTTATTGAATTTTAAGTTTGACAACTAAAAAAATTCTAAATAATTTTGATGATTTGTTTTTTTGTGATTTTATTCTGGGGGAGGGGCTTTCATTAAGCTTTAATAATTTATTCCATGACGCAAACTATTACCAAGCAGCCCTCTCAGAGCCTTTGGCCTCGCAAAAATAGGACTGATTTAGAACTGTAGATGGCGTTTTAAGCAATTTTCAAGCATGACATTTTCATGAATTTGGTATGAAGTGTCAAATTCATGTGTACAGCAGCACTAGAATATCATTGAATTTACAGCAATAAAAAAAAAAAATGTAAGTGTGCAGTTACTCTTTAACATTTGGTCTCAATAAGGCATTCCTTATGAGCCTTCGTTCATTAAAGTGTTGGTTCTCCAAAAGACACTTGTTATCTTATTTAGCTGTCAAGTGGGGAAACTATATCAGAAAATGTAGGAAACATGAAGGAATAATAAAGATACAACAAGTTATTTCTTTTTACTTTACATCAACATAAGCCAATTACAAACGTCAATTCAAACAAATAGCTCAATGCAATATGCCAGCATAATACCCTGCTTTGTTACCATCGGAGGCAATTAAAGAGGAACATTTCCACCAGTGGACTGTATATCTACTTTTCAAACTCTCCGAATTTACATATAACATGCTTGGCTTTGTTGTGGCTTACATTGACATGTTGACATTTTGGTTGTTTCTATTTATGTGCTGACGACAACCTGACCTAAATCTTACTCTCTGATCGGGTCCCTGGGAGGCTTATACAAGTGCATTCTGTGAAAATAAAAGCTCTCACCAGCTGACCCTGTCTCACCTTTCTGTCGCTCCTCAGGAAGTGAATTAGTATGTGAGTGTGTGTTTTCCTCCTTTTTTACCTTTTCCTGTGATCAATCTTTTCACCTCTGCCGCTCTCTGGTTGACGGAAACTAACCCCTTCCTGTGAAGTGTTGTTGTTATTATACCAGCGCAGTGTACATCACGTGAGCTTTGTCCAAGGTCAGTCCTGATACAAGATAAATGTCACTTTCTCAAGTGACTGTCCTTTTGATTCTTGGTTTTACTTTTGCTGTGCTCATTGTTTGTGTCGGGGTCCACATTCACTTAGTCAGGTTAGACCTCTGCGTTAAACATCAATAGCTAGTGGCCTTTGACAATAGAGACATTTCTCATAACAAAATGAAAACATTCAAATCACATGGAAAAAATTAAGTCATTACATTTTTTCTCATGACACCAGCAATATATTCTATTGACCCTTCGCTCTTTCCATTCTGTTACTCCGTTAAGCTGTCAGAGCTACCACAGAGCCCACACTGTCACTAACTGTACTCCCAGCATAATTGTTTTTTAAATAAAGTGATTTCAGAGAGGACTTTGTAAATAACCAAGATGTCAGACGTATTCCACAGACAGTGGTTCAATAGATAGATAGAAGCTTAAATCTACAGAACACAGTGTAAAAGTGTTACAGGGAAAAGTTCTGTATTTATTTATTTGTACAGCAGGACATTTAACACACCATGTGGAAGTGCAATACATAAAGATTTTGTCCCTAAAATATATGAATAATGTTGATAAATAATGGTGATCTCAACATTGATAAAATTAATCGTCATGATCATTTTGGCAATAATCGTGCAGCATTATCATATTGTAATAGAGCCCTTTTTGAGAACCTTTTTGCAATGTCACACTACACACTATGGACTATAGGTAAAATCTCCAACCCATGCAGAGGCTGTTCTGCCACAGTAGTTCCCCCATCATGTAGCAGCACTGACACAGCACATGTCCCAGACCTTTCCACGACCTCATCTCTCCCCATCTTATATTCACTCACTCCTTCTGCATCTCCTTCCTCCCCCCACTGCCCTCTTTGTGTCTGCTCGTGTTCAACCCCCTTTCCCTCCTCCCACCAGGTCTTTCATATTTCAGTAGGTTTTAGCAAGGATCAACTCTCTGAGGTTAAGCTGTTCCTTTCAGAGGTCTGTGTGTGTGCGCGCTCAGTAGACCAGCATGTCCCAGAGGTTACGTCGAGTGTTTCAGAAATCAGTAGGAGAGGTGGTTTACTGCTCTATAGTCAGTGCAGCGTGTGTGTCTGAGTGTGTGTGTGTGCTTCCCCATCAGCAAAGACATTGTGAAGCATAGGAAGAAAAACAGGGAACAAGCTTTTTGAGGCTTTGGACGTACAAAATGGGAGAGGATTTGGTGTCTTTTCTCAGATAGTGAGAAAATTGGAAATTCTCTTTCTATGCTAGCAAATACACACATAGGGTGCATCTCAAGTCTCTTAATTGTTGTTTCCTCGCTCCTCCATTGAACCGGAAGTTGTTCGGCGCCGCCATATTGAAGGCTGCCCCAAAGCTCTTATTCTGCGAGGAGCAAGGAGGGACCTCAGAGGAGCCATGTTCAAGGAGGTTCATGAGAGCAAGCTTCCAGGAAGTGTTTTAACGCTCGACACGCCCCCTCAGTGTTCATCAGTTATGTGATTGGACGCTGCAGCTGAGCAGACTGATTGCTGGAGTTTCATACCAGAGTGAAAACGATCACAGATTAAACTCAAGTTATATGTAACTTATAAATATTAGATTTGTTTTTTGATTCACCATCTGGTTAAATATGTTCATTGTAGGTCTGAACAACAAAAGGACCTCAAACAACTTTCTTCGTTTATAAAAATATGATTCTTTTCGTGATCTGTTATTTCCCTCAATAACTTTGATTATGTATATAATTAAAATCAGAGAGCTGGAGAGAGGAAACACTTCCATCAGTCACGTGTGTCGGGTTTAATGAATTATATAATTCAAGTTTGTGCTGAACATTGAGCCTAAATAAATGAATTTCAGTGTTGAAAACAACTAATGATATTGTTGTTGTTTTTTATAATGATGTCACAATCAGAATTGCAAAACATACGGACGTAAATAATGAATAAATAAGACGCATTCTGCCGGTAAAAAAAAAACTGTGCATATAAGCAGGACACACAATAAATACCACACACTGTAAATTATACTCAATGCAGTTTAACAGATAACAGACTATAGAGAAAACATCTCCACTCTGGCACTGATGATAACTGTGTATTTATTAATATAAGGAGTAGTTTACCACTATTAAATCATTTGACAACATTATACGATCATCGGTATTTTTAAATGGATTTTTATTGGCATGTTCACTATAAACTGTCTGGATCAGAAAACAACTACGTAAAAAAGAAACTGTCAAAAGTCTCTCCAGCTGTTAAGCCGAGTGACAGCTGATCCGCTGATCCAGCTGTGATCGGCGCTGCAGTCATCAGAAACCGACGCTTCATGTGATGCTTCACGTGACGCTTCACTTAACCACGTGACGAGGAAAGGACGTCTCATTTCTCTTAAAACATATTTCCTCTCGCTTGGTTTCCTTGCGTCTCTCCATGCATCCCTGGTGGGCGGGACTAAGACGCAAGGAAAAGACGCAAGTGAGAGAAACGGGGATGCAATTAAGAGACTTGGCATGCACCCATAGTTTCACAGTTCAGCTCGACACACTCCTCACTCTATTTTTCAGTCACTCCCTCCTCATTAGTCTAACTGCCTGCACCTGTTCACTCACCTGCCTCTGATCACTAATCAAGCCCCTATTTAGACTCCTGCCTTCCAGACAGTGGCGATTCTAGAAAATTTTACATGGGGTGGCAGAAGGGTGGCAAGTTGAAATGCAAGGGTGGCATGTTGAAATCCAAGGGTGGCATATCACACACACACACATGCCTGGTGTCTATATATATTTATTTATACAAATCCAGATAGTGAAAACAGACAAGAGCAATGGAATAGCTTAACAGTTAAGTTACATACGTAATGAAAATAAAAACTGAGAAAAAACTGCTATAACATTTTCTGTCAGTCCACCTTACTGTACTAAAGACGTTAGTAAGACGGTTAGCTAAGCTAACAGTGGTAACTTCAAGGCTAGCTAGCACAACCAAGCTGTATAGCGAGCTAGCTACTGTATGCTACCGACTTTTGCAAGCTAGCAATTAAATAAACGATTGAAATTACAACGGAACTGTCTATCACATATGACCACCCATCACATTTTCTTGATTCACGATTCAGCAGTACTGTACCTTCTTTCATCACTGGAAGCCTACAGTAGGCTTGTCTCCAGTTAGTTGCGGGAGATGGGCAACCACGGTGACGAGAGCAAAGCGGACTCATGGACTCAACCATTTTACAGGGGAGGGGGAACTTAAAGATTTTAGAACAAGTTACCAAAGAGATCAACAGCTTAAGTAGCAAAAATATAATACCATTATATAAATGTGTAGTATATTATAGGAGACACTTCTGACAACCTGGGTGGCAAGTGGGGTGGCAAGCAATTTTTTTAGGGTGGCAGCTGCCACCCCTTGCCACCCCGGTGGTTTCGCCACTGCTTCCAGACACACCTTGCCAGATTGTTCTTAGGATTTTCCATACCAGACTCTCCAGCACTCGTTCCCAGACTGATCTCCTGTTGCCGACCCTGTCTGTCCCTGTTTAATCCGCTAGCCTGACTCCCGGTGAACCTACCAGTCTTTTTGATCCTGACTCTGCTTTACTCTGCCTGCTGTTTTCGTTTGTTGGGTTTAGAAATGTGATGTTAATGTTGCAGAATAAGAGGTTTTGTTTTCTAAACCTAATGTCCTGTGATAACAAGTTTATTTTGAAAAGACACCCTTGCATGTCACAAGTGGAAACCGGCTGTCCCTGACATCTCCAAAATGTTTCTGCTTTAATGATTCTTCTGCACATTGGCTCAATGCTGTTGATGTATGTAAATCATACATTGAGTTGCCTTTTTTGCTTAAATGATCCACAGAGCCAATATATAGTGACACATAGTTAAAACAAACTATAATATAAAATAAACAATGATTTAACACAAAGTGAGAAAGGCCTTCCTGAATAAAAATGTTTTTAGGCGAGTCTTCAGAGTCCAGTGTCTGTGTTGCCCTTAGTGGTCAGGGAGATAGTTCCATAGGCGCGGCGCTGCGAGCAAAAGGCCCGTCGGCCATGGTGCGGAGCCTGGTGTTGGGGACCAGGAGGAGCGAGTGGTCTGTAGATCTGAGGTGGAGGTTTGGGGAGGTGCATGTCCATTTATGCCTTGTCTTTCCTCCCACTCTTAGCCAGTTGCTTCCCTTTACCATTCCCTGTGAGTTACCAACAGATAGAAGTGTCCATTTGGGAAACGAGTCCACTTGTGATTTATGCTCAAGTGTCTGCAATCCCTCTCTCTCTGCCTCCATCCCTAACAATGCCCGTTATACCTTTTAGTGACCCATAAATCTCATGGTGATGAACACAAACTTCAATTCACACCTACAAATATGGCTGTCCATGTACTGTATCATTCTGAAGGTAAGATCATCTTTATGCTGCCTTTCTATCTGTCTCTATAAATCACTCACTCACTTATGCACACATTTTACTTGGTGACATCAGCCCCTCATCATTAATTTTAATGACCACCAATTCCCCATAATACACCGGCGCATGCACGCACACACATCCGGACAGCAACAGGCGCCACAGATCCTGGAGAGCAATTATAGTCTGCACTTTGTTTATTATCTGTTACGAGGTGTGTGTGTGAGAGAAAGATCAGCCTTGTGTTTCTGCTATCCTATCCCCCATTGGCACCTCTCTTTGTCCTGCTTGACACTCCACCATTACAGACACCCAGCAACAAACTGAAAGTGAATAGCATGACAACATTGTGTGTGTGTGTGTGCGTGTGCGTGTGCGTGTGCGCTGGACTAAAATACATCTTACTCTATTAAGAACCAGCATACAGGACAGTGTGCTTTTACATGGAGCTAAGCCTGCAAATGTTAAGCATACATCTTACGTGAAGGTGCACCTCACATATGTGATTCATAACTTACCATGCATGTGTGAGATGTGAGTTTTTTTTTAATTCTTTTAAACCTTTACAATTTTAACCCTTAAGGGCCCACTGTGACACAAGTGTCACACGTCCTTTAAATGTTCTGGAAAGTTCCTTATACAGCTTTATCCTTGATTTTAACTGAAGTCCCAAAGTGACACTTACTGAACATCTTGGTGGGTCATGTGACTGGTCATGTGATTTTTGTGTTCCCATAACAACCTTTCCAAGATGGCTGCTCCAGGTTGTGACAGATCTGAAGGAAGTGCTAAAAACTAGTTTTTGTCTGTATTATATCCCCCATCATTTTCCTTGAAGGAGAAATGTGTCCGGGTTCCTGGGTGAAAGGACTACACATGCCAACTATTCTAGCAAACGATTATCTTTGTGTTCTTCAAAAAGCTGTTCATTTTGAACTCTTGCACTTACAACATGTATTATCGTCTCATACCCCGAGAACTGTATAAATCCAAGAGCCGCTCTAACTTTCTGCACTGCCAATGCAAAAGCCTCAAATGAAGTGGTTCTGGTCAAAAACAAGATGCTCTTGATTAAAAAGCATAAGAAAATTATGCATTATGACATCACAGGTTAACTTGCTGTAAAGCCCCAAACAAAGTAAGACCTGGTCAATGTGCCATCACACCTAAAGCTGCTTTCTAATTCTTATTTACCAACCAATTTAAATCCATTAAACGAGTCACGTTTGTTCATTAAATATCTTCAATACATTTCTTCAGATGTCCCTGTCTGTTGAATCCAGCTTCAGCTTTAAGATTTTAAATGATTTATCACAGAAATCAGCAACAACTGTAAAGAATTGGGAGAGTAAAGGACAGAGGTGACTCAAAGTCTAAAGAAAAGTGGGCATCAGAGAAGGTCAAGTTTCAGAGAGGTGTCTCTCTCAGTGTGACTTCTCTCATTTTTAATCCCGCTGAACCGGTTACAGCTCTCTCTGTTCTTCCTCACCATGCTATCACCACTCAGTTAGAGAAGTGAAAGCAGGGAGAGGAAAAAGAAAAATAATCTGAGAAGAAAAACAGGTATCCGGAGGCTGCGAGAAGACAGCTACGTGGAAACAAGAGTATTGAAAGACAGATGGTTGTAAGATGGCACCAGCCGCTAATATAATAAATAAGTGGCAGAGGCTGAAAAGGAAGAGGAGGTCAGAAATGGACAGTAGAACGTATACTTAGAGAAAGTGTGTGTGTGAGACACAATAAGACATAAAGCGAGGTAGACACCAGGGTAACAGGATGGAAGAGAGTGGACAGAGGTAAATAAATGAAAATATAATAGATAATGGTGTCTGCTGTGGCAGCTTGAGACAGATCACGATATCTGCTCCTTTTGGATTATTTTCCTTGCATTTCCCTCTTCTCATCTTCTATTGTGTCCTCTCCTGTTCTCTGAACTCCCCTCGAGACATTCCCGTCTGCCTCTTTTCTTTTCTCAGTTTTGAAACCTCCCTCTCGCTTCTATCCTACATCACCCCTCACACCTCAGCGTCCACCTGCTTTCATCTCCATGACTACAGCACAGCCAGTGTTTTATGTTGTCATGGCGACTGGGGTCGAGGCTCAAACTATATTTAACAAGGTGGAGATGGCATAGTCCTCTGATAATTGTCAAGATACGTGGAAAAATGTATTTCAGACTATCAATGGAGGGCAAGGAATATATACATATACCTCGCTAATGACTTAACGTATAAGGTAGTGCATAGTTTTCTTTGTGCATATAGCTTTATTGATGCATGTAGTTATGTGTATGTAGTTTTATGTATATATTGTCCTTGATGTATATAGTTTTCTTGATGTATATAGTTTTCTTGATGCATATCGTTTTCTTGATGTGTATAGTTTTCTTGATGTGTATAGTTTTCTTGATGCATATCGTTTTCTTGATGCATATCGTTTTCTTGATGCATATAGTTTTCTTGATGTATATATAGTTTTCTTGATGTATATATAGTTTTCTTGATGTGTATATAGTTTTCTTGTTGCATATAGTTTTCTTGATGTGTATATAGTTTTCTTGTTGCATATAGTTTTCTTGATGTGTATATAGTTTTCTTGATGTGTATATAGTTTTCTTGTTGCATATAGTTTTCTTGATGTGTATATAGTTTTCTTGATGTGTATATAGTTTACTTAATGCATATAGTTTTCTTGATGTGTATATAGTTTTCTTGTTGCATATAGTTTTCTTGATGCATATAGTTTTCTGAACATGTTCACTATCACACTATCACTTTTTAGAATGAATCCAATGATTGATATAATTGATTCTGAATTTAATGTCTGACATCTTTTTATGTACTGTTTCTAATTTACTGTCAAAAATAGTACCTCTGACTCCTCTGTAACAATGCTATTAAAACATCCATTATATCTACCAGCTTCTCTTAGGAAACATAAAAGGGCTGAGTTGTTAAACTCCAAGTATTTGAAGGGTTGATGAAAGTTCATGGTACAGTACCTTCAAGCAAGATTTTTACTGTTTTGAGTCAGGGAGCTTCTTTTCAAATCTTTTTCTAAATATGCATGCAGCTCAGCAGATGAAACAATAAGAAGTCCTCTGAAACAAATAAACTAGCTTTCTCCAAAGGAATGTCTCCATGTCAAGAAAAAAAGTTTCATACTACCCTTAGTTGTATGTCTTAGTGTATAAAATAATAATACATATAGAAAAATGTAAAAGTGAAGATTATGGATTACTCCTTATTTGAGTTGTGCTTTTGGTTTCCGTCTGTTTTGTGATAGTTCAAGTGAACTTAGATGGATAACAATTGAAATGCTATTGAATCCAAAGTATAAATAATTCAATCATCATCCTCATTACCATCCTCATTCTCAGTATTCACACTTGTAATCCTTAGTCATAGAAAATAATGGCAGGGAAAAGATGCAAAAAGAACCTCCTTTCTTTTTCTACTGGCAAATAGTTTGATTTTCAATTAACTATCAATATTTCTGTGGTTGATTTAAAACTTCATGGTGACTATGAGGAACATTGAACTGTTGACACGATTTCTCGAAATATCTGAACAAATAATTATTAAAAATTCTTAACTTCAGTCAATCAAAGCAAAACTTAACACAAATACTTCTACCATATAGAACAATTAAAAAAACATTTGGTAATATAGTTACGATATACAATTATATATATTTGTTTTTCTTTTCTGTGTACTGTCATAAACCAATATACCACTAACACATATATTAACTTATCTATCTTCACAAGGGTTTTCTGTATATTATAGACCTTGTGAATGAGGAGATAATAAGGATTTAGTATGAGATGCAAACCATTCTCAATTTCTACCACAAAATGGCTGGGGTTCAAGAAGAGCAACGCAAGGTAATGTGTAGGACTATAAGCCACGAGTCCAATGTGTCACACTGCAACAGCCGGCTCCAGAAACTGATCCACAAGTGAAAATTCAATATGAATACATAAAGAGAGAATATATACAGATTGTGTGTTATTGTGGTTATATAAATATCATCTAGAGTGTTGTTAGACTGCTGCCGGACCACCATGTGACTACAGACGGCTGTTGCATACCAGAGCCTTTACAGTTTAATTTGTTTACCTCAGAGAAATTCCTTTAGATTAACAAATGTTTGGAATGATTTCATCTCTCTTCTTTTATATTTTACGTTTTTGACTTTACAACGTTCTGGATCAATTGATAAAAACACATGCCAGAAACAATCCTAACCCACCACTGGAATCAAATGTTATGAATAGTATATTACTAATAGGCCTGATATTAGTGGAACATAATCTGTATCAAATTTGATTGTCAACATTAGGAATGAAGCTTAGAACTACTCGGGAGGATAAGAAATTCTACTCACCACTTTGAACCAGCCTTTTTCATTTTAATTTGCTCCCAAGTCTGTTTCAAACTGCAGTGGTTGAAGCTGAAAGCTACAATATTGTTGTACAAATCATACGAATGCATCTCAGCAAAACATTACTTCAATGGAATACTCACATATGCATATAGTCATATATATTATGCTCTTGATGGGGACAATATATTATAAACCTATGCATTTGCTTATTCACACTGAAGGCGATTTCTTTGCCAGCTGTGCTTTTTGCGTTTGGCTGCTGCTGCAAAGGATGTTGCTGTTAGCTTGGATGATGACATTAGCCTCCTCGGATTTGGGAAATAGTATTTTGCGATCTTCACACCAAGCTTTGATTGATCCTTATTCATTGATCAGACTGAAAATCCAGTTAAACCTGTAGAAACCTCAGCTTCGTAATTCAGGGCCAAGGTTATTTGAGCTACAAAAGTCATCATGGCCATCGAGCCAGGTTATGAGCGAGCTACCATTGTGACATTGAAAACTCTGACTTATCTTGCTGTCCCATTAATATTGCTTCGTACTTCATCTTTCTGTGCAACAGCTTTAACAAGATGACACTGGCAATAAAAAAAGTGTCCAATGACAACAAAGCTCTTTACATTCACTGTATATCTCCGACTGTGACTATTCAGCTACCCAGGGTGCATTTCTCTTGTTTAGCCTGCTTTCTGATGAATGCAAATGAAAGATGTAACGAAGGAGAAAGTGGAATGTAATTGAGGTTAAATTAAGACTTAATTTAAAATTCACTGCTACTGCTTGGATTCTAGTGTGTGTTGGCCATAGATCAAGGGAC
The DNA here is from genome assembly GCA_023566465.1 of Cottus gobio. Taxonomy (NCBI): domain Eukaryota; kingdom Metazoa; phylum Chordata; class Actinopteri; order Perciformes; family Cottidae; genus Cottus; species Cottus gobio. The sequence goes on from CM042219.1 coordinate 1,206,253, forward strand.
GGTCTTTCTTTCTTTCCTTACATCATTTCACAAAATTTTAAATCACTTACGCATTTGTCAGTGATTCTAACTCTCTCTACCTTATGCTATTTCTCTCCTTATCGGCTATTATCTTTTGTCTTAACTTTTCTCACACGCTCATTCACAAGGCGTACACTGAGACTGTGGCTCAGTGGTGAACAGGGTTGTCCTTCAATCAGAGCACCGGCGGTTCGATCCCCGGCTCCGCTAGCCCATGTCGTTGTGTCCTTGGGCAAGACACTTAACCCCAAATTGCTCCTGTGGCTGTTCCTACAGTGTATGGATGTTGTGAGAATGTTAGCTACTCTGAATGGGCAGGTTGCTCCTCCCATCAGTGTATGAATGGGTGAATTATGTCATGTAGTGTTAAAGTGCTTTTGTGTGGTCGGAAGACTAGAAAATAGATGTACAGTCCATTTAGACTAAAGAGACTTCCATTTTGAAAAAGAATGAAATCCCCCCACTGTTATAATAATGAACATGAGTTTTAGCACACAGTATTGGGCTTTGAGCAGATTTTATGCTAGTAAAATAAACAAATCAGAAGATAGCACAACCAAAAACAAATGTTGATTCATGAAATTGTTGTGTGTAGTGATGGCATCATCCTTCCACCTCAACTTTGTACAATGTGTTGGTTATTTTCGTATGTTTCCATTTCTTAGCAGCGACTACAACAGTCCGCCGCCAAAAGGTCCTGAGATAAGTGTTGAAACATCAATTCTGTCAAGGTGTTTGCCAAAAATGTTGTCCTTAACTCTAAAGACGAGTTCCGCTATAGAGCGGAATATGATGTTTATGTTTTGTTTAAATTCATATCTTCGCGTTAACGGCACAAATGAGGTTCAAATTCTAACGACTCAGACATTCTACTTCCTCGTCCTGTTCTCGCAACATCGACGCGTGCAAAGCTTCAGTGAGGCAGAACATGCCGGGCAGAGTTTAATCCGAGCGACGCAACTTTTTTGCTGAAGCAGTAATTAGCATGGTGGCGGTGCCTGAAGGAATGATTTGATTCCAGCGATGAAGATGAATCCCTTTTTATTGGCATAGTCATTTGAAGATGGGTAAGTATTTACTGAACTTTGTTTTAGTACATATTTATGTTAGCACATTTAACTCATGCCCTGATCATAGAGTTGGATGTCGTCTTAAGTGTTCGTAAGACTGCACTGCACGGTGTGTAATCAACTATCGTCACTATGACCGTCAACTTTCTTTCAGTGAACTTAGTACCGACTAATAGTGCAGGATCTCCGTTATGTGTTTGTAGCCATAGTTACGTGTTTGTAAGACGTAACCATCGTGTTTGTTTACGTTAGCACATGTAGCTCATGTCGTGAGCATAGTCCGTGCTGGATCTCAGTTACATGTTTGTAAAACGGCACGGTGCGTAATCGTAACTTTCTTTCAGTGAACTTAGTACTGACTAGTAGTCATTTATTTTACAGAGGATTCACACTGCCAGGGCCCAGTGGACAACATGCAGCTTCACTGCAGCAGCCTTCCAGTCACCAGATCACCACCGCCGGCCACAACGCCAGCCGCTCCATCACATCCATCCACCATATAATACAAATTTGAAAACAAAAAATTGTAATGCGCTTTTTTTTATTTGCACACACCCCCATGAAGCTTCATCTGCAGTATGAAGACATTTCTCAGTCCCATTTTTGTGAAAGGTGTACCAGACATCAGTTCTACCCAAAACGATAATATACAATGTGCTTTATGACATTTATTTACATGTATCTACCATTCTAGTCATACCTTTCACTGCTTTTGTGAACCTAAGACCTTTGGTAAACCAATTTCTAGCACAAACAGTTTGACCACATGAGTAAAAGTATGTTTTCACAAAAGATATGATGAATTTCAAAAATCAAGCTTATATTTTTCAGCTTTAGGGCCATATCGCTTTACACTTCTGCCTTAGGGCAATGCTGAGATTGTTCTGCAATTTTTGATATACAACACGAGTATGTATCATATGCAAGTGCCTTTTTCAAAAGTTAACTTAAAACAAAAGTAAAATAGCTTGAGTGATTAAAATTGTGGACAATGTATTGCCACAATGTGTCTGCATGGTGTTAGCTGACCCTTTTGCCATGCAGAGCCCCTGAAATGGGGGGGCTCTGGGGTTCAAAGACTATCAATACCAGCTCTGAGCAGAGCCACTGGTGTGATATAGCAAATGGCACATTCTGGCCTCACAAGTCAATATAAGTTAATGTATCATGTTTCTAACAATATTACACAATACATATGAACATAAACCATAAGTGTGACTCAAAGTACCCTGAGTTTTGAAAATATGCCATGCTAGCAAGAACCTACTGAATCCATCAATACAAAATCCGCCGTCAAACAAAGCCTCGCCAAGATACGCACAACACTGCAATTTATGTCCTGCAAAAACATTTTTCATTTATTTAATTCTGAAATATGAATAATCCAACACTTCTTCCTCTCTAGGATTGCACCTGTCGAGTAGCACCCGGCTGCAGTGAAGCGAGCACCATTCAAGGTCCACCGAGGAAGGTGGGAACTTTCTAGCTTCAGGAGTTGATACGATTTCTCAAAATGTCTGAACTAAAATAATAAAGATACTTCACTCAAAGCCAAACTTCGCACGGATACTCCTACCATATAGAGCAATTTTATTTATTAAAACAAGCTTCCGTTAATATAAAATTGCAATAATAATTTACATTGAATATATTTTTATATATAGTTTCTTTTCTGTGTACTATGATAAACCAATATTAACCAACACTAACATATATATGAACTTATGTATGTTCACAAGGGTTTTCTGTATATTATACATTTTGAAATTATTCAAATGGACCTTGTGAATGAGGAGATAATCAGGATTTAGTATGAGATGAAAACCATTCGCAATTTTCGCCAAAATACAGCTAGGGTGCTAACGGAGGTAAGGCCATCAGAATGACTAGCTAAGGTGTTGGTCATGTTCGAGCTAAGAAAATATGTCTGTGGAGCAAACATAGATACTATGCTCAGCAGTGGCAAGGAGAAATGATGATTGTTTAACTTTATCAAATCGCCGTCAAGGCTCTCCGTGCCACCATGACAACCACAAAAGCCACAGTGTGGAACATGATTCCAGAGCTAATTCGCTGGCATCTGATCTACCATATCTAAGAAAAAGGGCCCTGGAGCAATATCAGCCTCAAAGTTGCATAGTCCCGTCAGAGCTAATAATGATACTTATTTATTGACTGTCATATTATCTTAATTTTAAGCTACAAGCTACTCTATTTGCCTACACAACGGGATATGAGCAGGTGGATATAACAGCCTGTAGTGTTTACTTTAGTAAAGGGGTCCGATGTATTCATCTCACCTGCCATCCATTTCAAATATAGATCATTGGAGCTGCCCAAAGAAATACACAGCTGTAACTGCTCAGAATGGACCTTATCCATTTGTCTTTGATTTTTCAGTGTTAATGGAACTCTTAGTCAAACTGAAAGCTTTTTCCAGAACTTGCAACCACATTTCAGTCTTCCTCAGTTTTTTTATTTTTTTATTTTTTAGCTCAAATGGAGCTTAATCAGTAGGTAAGAAAGGAAGTCTTTCTTGATACTATGGGTCAATTCAGAAATGTCTGTCTTTTTCTCCCAGCGATCACACTATCAGCTCATCTGGGGGTCGTCAACTTTTAAGCAATCAACCAGATGTGTGCTGTGTCTCTAAGCCAATCATATTGTTGCTGACCATCAAAGCAACGCTTAATCAAATGTATTTTTTATGTACATGTCATTAGCTGTGATATCAATTATAATATTGTATTGTATGTCATCTGCTCTATACTTGGAGCATTATATAGTCCTTTGATGCAAAATACATTAAAAAATGTCATGTGTTCAGTAAGTTTTTATGTAGGCTCAAGGCTGGCTTCCTTCAATTGATGTAAAAGAAAAGGAGTTTATTTTATGAAACCCATACTGTAATTGTATGATTGATTACGAAATGAGAAGCATGGCTAACATCTAAATCCCAACACAACAGGGTTGTCGATACAAAGGCATAATTCAAAGGTCAAGATAAGAGGTGCGCTCAAACTCCTCTGGAGTGCTCTTGAAGACATTGGACCATGTAATGTCAAGTATTCTCAATTCCAAATTAGGCTTTTAACTGACACGCTAATGTAGAGCGACTTCACAGCACTCCACAAGGGTAATAGTATTACTATTGTACGAGAACCTGACACAATAAATTAATTCCTCTGACCTCCGCGCTGTGGAAAATATACGTAGGGAAGCTAAAGGCGTTTCACTCGGCCACACATCAGCAATCTGATTTAATCAGCTTTCAAGCTTTTTTCTTAATAGGTTATGGTTCTTCATTCACAATCTGGCAGTTACAGTCAAATCTAAATGTTAAATATAATCTGACCAGATTTAGCTGAATTATTTACCTGGCAATTTTACATTGTAGCTGCACCATTTACATTTGATTTATGTGCCTCTGTGTTCGGGGGTTGTGCCATATTGTCTTTAATATATCAGGTTTTGAAATCCTGCTGTGGCATTTTCATTATCCATGTTTACCTGCACACAGCAAGAGAAGCCCTAGCCTAGATGTTCTGCTGTGATTTGTCAAAGTAATTAGAACTTCAATGGAAGCGTGTTTCTCTTATTAAAGAGCACAAAGCTCAGGGCTACGACAGAAGCTTTATTTCAAAGTAAGATTACAAGTACAGATGCTTGTGTGACGACCGGAACTTGGCATTCAAACATAATGCAGAATGATTTAAGAGAGCTTGTAATCACGTGGTTGAACTCCGTTGTCACACAGTTGCTGTGGAGCTGTCAAATGCATGTTGCTCAAAATAGATTATAGGCTCTTCACCGTAAGTGGTGCTGCAGCGGTACAGACGTTTTGTAAAAGGATGTTGCCTTTAAATTGCTGCACACGTTTGGTTTTGATCTTTTCATTTTGTAAAATGTGTTGCCTCCAAATCCATTGTGTTGTGTGATTGTGTTTGGAATGAAATACGATTAAACCGATTGAAGTGTGTGGTGGTTAAAACCAGTCTGCATTCATGAGATGCAAACAGGAAAGATGTAAATGTTTAAAACGTTGGGTAGAACACGGTGGGGTGACCTCATTGTGTCAAAGCTTGATTGAGTACAGTGAGAGAGAGAGAGTTGTAAAGTCAGAGATGGTGGATGGGAAAATTATGATATATATTCCCAATGAAGAGACTATTTCTTGAGAAAGACAATATTAAAGGACAAATTAAAATGAGAGAGAAGGGGAGGTGAAATTGGTGTGTCTCTTACACCAACTAAAGAGGATCTCTGTGCGTCGGTGTCAGATGCAGAGGGACACTAACCAAACTGCCATATTTGACGCATTGATATTGAGAACAGGTTGTCAGCAGAACTTTATCCATTTAAGATTTCACCAGTTACAAGAATAAACACCAAAGTTAGAAAATGTCAGGAACACAATAATAGAGAAGTCTGCAGCAGACATGTGAAACCAAATGCAAGGGCTGCAATGTGTGAAACTTAAAGAACTTTAAAAGGTAAACATTTAAACAGACAGAGTAATTGGATTATTTCCTTGCTGTTGGAATGATGAGAGAGATAATAATGATGTGAGAATTCTGAACATAGGGGCTTTAACACACACTCAATATTAATCTTGATGCCAAAGACTTTTATTTTCACAGTGTTCCCACAGTCATCTTTAAGCTTGGACGTATTTAAATGGAATATTTGAGGGTAGCTCAGAAGTAGCATGATATGGCCCAGCTGACATTGGGTGAGGGAGAGGGAGAGGTAGAGCACAGGAACCCCTCCCCCCCCCCCCCCCAAAAAAAAATAGAGGTATCAAAGAAATTGATACAGAATTGTTTGTGTTTTCAATAGAACTGGTTGGATGGAAGTTGTTTGTTTGATCAAAACAAGGTGTATTTTTGTGTAATATTTAGTTTGACAAAATGTAAAGTAAAAATAATAAAACCTAAGTAATGAATGAATGACATCTTATGCGAGAAAAATGTGGGCAGAATAAATGCACGGAAAGTGAGCCCAGCTATTGATTTTTACTTTATTTACATTTTATCACTGCATGGTTTATTAAAACCAATGAAATTATCTCAATAATGCTGAAATAAAACAGATGAATGAATACAGATTTGTGTGTGTGCAGTTCTTGTCCTGCCACTCACTCTCCTGGATCCCTCTTTATCTGCTCACCTGACATCAATCAGCTCATCCCCTCTCCCTGTCTGCTCACCTGTCTCTCATCAGGCCCTCCTTCATGCAGCGTTTCAGCTCTGGCTCTTCACACATCTGGTGTCAGAGCGTTGCTTCTGGTATTGTGGTAGAAACACGCTTCAGGCCTCAAACTAAGATTTGTGCTTTTTTCCTGAATTGTCCTAACTGCATCTTGCTCAGGATCATCCCTCGTTATCCTGCCAGCCTGCTCGTTTGCCCTCTGACCCCACGTTTGCCCTCTGACTGCCCACGTTGTTATATATCACTCCTAGTTGTATTCTGCAATTGGGTTCACCTTTTTAACTACTCTGCAACATTTAAGAAAATTAAAATGTTAAACACCTAATTCCATCACAGACATGAATAAATAAAAGAAATAGAGATCAAGGTAAGCTATTTTGACGATCCATAAAACAGAATAAAATAAAGTACAAACATTTACACATAACTTTTTCATTCAACTTTTGAATTATATTTTCTGTAAATTGTATCTGCATACATGGTTTTCTCTTCACTGCCAGTTATGTAATTCCAGTGAAAAATACTATATCCTTTCAATAATAAATTATTACATTTAGCTGATGCTTTTATCCAAATCAACTTACATGCTAGACAGTAGACGCAGCAACGTCTACAAATTAGGGTTAAGTGTCTTGCTCAAGGACACAACGACATGGACTAGCAGAGCCGGGGATCGAACCACTGATCGAAAGTCGGACTTGCTAACAACTGAGCCACAGTCAATTATTACATTTGTTTTGCCTAAAATATGTTATATTTAAATATTAAGATGAGAAATACTAGCATTCACAACATACATTTAAACTGTAATTTGTCATCAAAGAACAGGAACTTTCTATCTAATATGTAGAATGCTATATTGACTAATATTCATCAAACCCTGATACATTACTACAATCTTCAACAAAAAATCTGAGCAATTTCAGACTCAAAGGACACCAAACACTTTGTTATAGCAGGTGAATGTATCAGAGGGATTAATTCCACATTTCTTTTTAAATATTGTGACTGTTACCAGATATGGATGGAGGTGAACACTGTCTAAATAGCACAGGTAAAAGGTCCTTTAAAAGTATGTGTACAATGTATTGTGTCTGTATGTGTGTGCATTCACACAAGCTGTACATGTGTGACCTCCGTTAACATAATCAGTATGTGTGTGTGTGTGTGTGTGTGTGTTAATCTGTCAGCTGCCTAGTCCTTACACTCATCGGTTGGGAGTAAATCTAAATCCATATCGACAGCCGGGAGACCAGGACATGATCCATTATTTACACAATCAAGCATTTCTCTCGTCTCTGACCCAGAAAGAATGAATTTGTCACTTCTGCTCAGTGCTCAGCCCGGGTAGTTAGTGTGAGGAGGGAAAGAGAGACAGAGATCCTACAATAATGAATATTTCACTTCATTGCACAATGCTCTGGTGGCCATTTCTTCTAGGAAAAAGTTTGAGGATTTCATATGATATTATATATGTTATTAATGCTATGTATATATATATATATATATCATATGAAATCCTCATATATCATATATATATATATAATATCATATGAAAATCCTCAAACTTTTTCGTAGAAGGAAAATACTTTGTCCACACCCATACACACACAAAAAACAATAATACGAAGATATGTATGCCACACTTTAGAGTAATAACTTTGATGTGATGAGTGAGAATCTCAATGCATTGCGTCTGCACGCTTCTTCAGTTTTAAATTATTATTGGGTGCTATTAATTTCCAACTTAAAGTCTGGACAACTCAGACCACCACAATGTGTGAGTACTTTGTTCACACATATACACACAAACATCTCCTAGTAACCATACACCAACATGCTTTTACGAATGTATGCCCATTAAGACAATCACAAACCAATTCCAAAGTCCCCCTAGAAAAAAACATGATTATCAAACTGAGCGAGTGAACAAACCAAAATAACACCATCATAATACCACTATTTAACTGAGGTATCACACCACTTTCAATTACAAAGCTGCCGCATTTGTTTCCTTCTTTGTCGATGTTGAGCACAACTGAACCCGCATCGAGCCACCATTAAAAACACCAACTGATTAAAAACCATTTAATTTGATAGCTAAAACGGCGGTTCCCCGTTTTCAGACGACCCATCCATCACGATGCTAGACACACAAATGCAAAAAAACAATTTGACTCCAAATGTTGTAAGCGTTGAATCACGCTGCGAGACATGCTAAAGCTAATTTGCCAGACAAATTAGTTGGCTCGATTCAAACTTCATTGGCGAAGTTATAAAATCTCGTATGGAGAGGAAAGTGCTCCTGCCGTACATTTATAGTAATTGTTTCATCGGAACCCTGCTGTGGGGGGCATTTTAGACGCCCACCCCCCATGCCATTTTTTAAACACTGCGACTGTCAAATGGCTTGGCTCAGGATCCCAAACATCTCCTCCATTCCTTTTCACTACTGGAGTCCATCTTCCCTGCGATGCCAACACATGCCGAACTGGTTGTCGTCCAGTATTTTTAGGCTAAAATGCTCCATTAAGTCGTGTTGCAACACAAGGTAAAAGTTGGTTTCACATCAGAATTAGTTCTATTCAAAGATCTGTAGACAACTTGAGAAAGCTGGCTAAAACAGAAAAAAAAACTCTTTCAGTTAAACTAAACCAACATCAGCAGTTATATTTCACTACATTACATTTAGCTGACGCTTTTATCCAAAGTGACTTACATGATATACAGTAGACACAGCAACGGTGAGCCATTAGGGTTAAGGGTCTTGCTCAAGGACACATAGACACAGACTAGCGGAGCCGGTGATCAAACCACCGATCCTCTGATTTGAAAGACAGACCTGCTAACCACTGATCCACAGTCACCCCTTTCAGTAGCACAGAGCTTCTCTAAGCTCTTTAGATGTTAGACAAACCTCATTCCTATTTTGAGATAGTAAAAGTTGTCTTTTTGTGTTCATATCTCAATATAAAGGAGTTCTGTTTAGAGACATTGTATAATTTGGTTTCTCTTTTCTGCAAACCCACTAAGATTTAATTAAATGTTTAACACTTCCACAAACAAAATGTTTTTTTACAGCACAGTCGATGGCGTCTCATAAATATCTTGGAGCATAATAGTTTTAATAGTTTATCCATAGAAGTTTCATTCTATGATACCTTCCAACTTACAAACTATGCTAACGTACGGTAGCCTAGCTTTCCTGCCAAGTGCATTATAGCAAAATAGCATTAGTGGTAGAACCAATGATGCTAACTTGCTACCGATGCGCAATTGTGTCCAATTGTGGTTATTTAGGTACTGCAATTTGTTTCATGTAAGGACGAAATGCTCCCTGAGGACGGACTTTCAATAGACTTAAATGTAAATGCTAATGAAATAACCCTACCAACTATTGCCAATATTTAGTCCGTCCGCAATTTGGCTCCAACCGAGCTTGCACTATTCCACTGTCTCGTTGTTCTTTATTGTTTATATATATATATACAGGCACGTGCACAGACATTTTGGGGGGCAGGTGCTCAAACCAAAAAAAGGGCACCCATCGCCAAAATTATTTATGAAATTATTAATTATTAATTAATTAAAAATTATTATTAAAAATAATAATAATAAATAAATAAAAAACACAGTAGGATATTTTCAACTTATATATTTATTGTTGTTAACAAACTAACTCAAATTATCAAATTGAATAAATAAATGAATATTATGTAAGTCACTCTTGCTTATTATGCACTGCATAATAATCAAGAGTGACTTACATAATCTCTATAAAGCTGACAACACAGTACACACACATTTTTTACTGTTTTCTGACTAGACAGCTAGCTAGATTAGACAGCTAGCTTACATTTTCCTTATGAATAAAGATGATTGGCTACATACTACATACCGATCAACATACTTTCGAAATTGTCTAAACGACATTTATACAACAACACAAAGAAGATGCCTGCCTGTATATCTCTCTCTCGTCATTAAACATGACTAACGTCAGTAAACAGCTGGACAAGGCTTTGAAATCACGGATTTTGTGAGTTTTTTGTTTGTTTATTTTTTAGGAAACGTCGGACCAGTTGTGACGTAATGTTTTCAGCGGTGCTAATGTTGTGGTTAATTTATCACCAAACAACGTCGGGGGATTGCACAAACACCGTCATTACCTGTTTGTCTGATGCTGCGGGTCAGAGAAGAAGTAGGCTGCACCCGTTTGGCCTGGCGCTCAGCACTGCACGAGCACTAAGTGGAGGAGGAGGGGCGGGGCTTGTGAGCGCCGCGGAGCATGTCGGGGCGAAATTCTCACAAGAACTCAAATAAATGCCCCGTCAGATATCAAAACACATTTGGGGGGAATTGATGACAGAGAGAGTAATTTTTATTCTTAAATACTGATGAATGAAGAACAAATTGGGCTCCAGTAGAAAGGGCACTTTTCTCATTCAGGGCAAAAGGGCAGGTGCTTGAGCACCACTAGGGGTCTATCTGTGCACGTGCCTGTGTATATATATATATATATATATATATATATATGTATATACCGACTCTGCATGGCATCAGAGCCTGTTCAGGCTCACCCACCTGCTAGAGATTTTAGACCCTTTAAACCAGAAGTGAACCCAGTTTAGGAGTCTTTTTGTCTGTATATTAAGCAACCAAAATACTTTGTATATTTAATGTTACCGCTGCTTTTCTTTTCCTTGGAAATTTCAGTGAGTTGTAATTTTGGCACTTAGATAGTTCCTCAGCCATTGGAGAACAGCTCTGCCCCAATCTGCTTCATTACGCATCACTTGAAACTTGAGTCTGAGTTAGCGGAGCATTTGCTTTTGCTGGACAGATGTGTCACTTTTATAATTGTTTAGTTACACTGTCACTGTGATGGCTGCTACCATAGTAACCAATCAGATCCACTTAAATTCCATGGTTCCAATTCTCACACACACACACACACACTTACATGCATGTTTGTATTCTTTTGTTTTTACCACAGTAAAGAAAAGAAGAGTTACCTTTCATGCTGTTGAAGGTTTCCATTTTAGTGTTCAAGGCTAGGGTGAGCATGTTTTGTGTGTGTGTGTGTGTGTGTGTGTGACTACACAGACACTGAGGCAGTCCAAAGCCTAAAGCAGCGCTATTGTATCGGCTATTGGATTAACTGAGCACATGCTAATAGACATGCTCAAACCCATGCCAAGGTCTTACACTGACAGACGCACATTCTCTCAAACCCATGACACACACACACACACACTGCCAAAAAGCCTGATTTCAAGGCTATGTGCTTAGTTAATTGTGTACAGTCTGCTCTCTGATTATGAAATGTTATTCTGTTTTCAAGGTCACATTTATTTCCATCATAAGAATGCCGTTATTCCAAACCAAGATTGTACACTCCAAATGTCTTGTCTGGATATGTCCACATTACAGGACGCACACAAACAGACACACACCTATATTCTCGCAGTTTAATGGGATTAAAACATGGTATTCAAAAATTAATAAATGCGCTTTATTATCATTATTAATATTATCATTAGGCTTACATCTATACTCAGTTTTAAAATAGGATCGTTGGGTGTGATTCTTTGAAATTAACAGTATCGTCAAGATAAAACAGTATCCCACAGTTTGCTGGCAGATGTCAGATGGCCTATTATTATCTGGATACAGATTAAATGTTCTCTCAATTATAAACAAAAGTGGAATTAAGAAAGTTTTTTAATACAACACATCCCAAAAACAATGCACATTCTCAAGCAGCTCGTTGGTCATCTTGTAACAATAAATATGCTGCAAAGCCTTACAATGAACGAGGATCTCATTTTGGATTTTCACTTGGTATATTCTATCGGTATAATTTGTGTTGGGGACTAAAATAATAATTATAAAAAAAGGTTTGATTGTCATTAAATTATGTCAACCTTCATAATAATTTGTCATCTTTTTATTTTCATCTTGATCTTTTCTTTTTTTGCTGGCATTTTCAGTATCTACACTGACTAAATTATACATAATATCATGGAAACTATACCTATCTCAATGCACAGGTTAAAAAAGTAATACAAACTTGCTTCTACCCTTATCTTCACTGATGTAGTAAGATAGATCCACAGAATAATACAGCTTTATTCATTTCTTCTTTATAATACTACCACTACCACTACTACTACCACCACCACTAGAGTCTGGAGCAGGTCCTGCCTCCTTCCAAGGATCGTGGCTGTCTGGAGCCAGTCCTGCTCCCTGCCATGGCGGCCCTGCTGATGACCCTCATCTGGACTGGCCTCGGAGGCGGCTGTGGGCCCTGAGGTGTGTTTGGATGTTTTTTTCCCCATAAGCCTTGACCAATTGTCTTCAACGGTTTCTGCGTCCAAATCTTCTACCTGTCTCCTGGACCCCATTGCAACAAGACTGCTGAAGGAGGTTTTGCCTTTGATTGGCACTAGCTCACTGAAAATGACACTGGACTCGATAGCCCCTCTAAAGAAGAGCTCAAGTTAGGAACGGCCTCTATAAGTGGAGATAGAAGCCTGGACACAAACATTACATTACATTTCATTTAGCTGACGCTTTTATCCAAAGCGACTTACATGATATACAGTAGACCGTAGACACAGCAACGGTGAGCAATTAGGGTTAAGTGTCTTGCTCAAGGACACAACGACATGGACTGGCTGAGCCGGGGTTTGAACCACCGACCCTCTGATCCACAGTCGCCCCCCCCCACAAACGCACAAGACTGACAGGACAAAGCTGAAATATCACCTGAATGTGCGATTTGGTTTTAAATCAGGTCTTGGCTTCCCATTGGGCAGGTTCCTATAACGCCCATGATCTCACCATGGACATAAAACAAAGGGCAAGGTTCTGGTCCCTGCCTTTCCACTGCACAGTTGCCACAGGAGGTAAACAAACGTTTGTATCTTTAAATAGCCTCAGCACAGTCCCACCCTTGCGGGATGAGTAACAGACTGTTTTGGCATGTTCTTTGAACCTTTTTTGGATCCTGTAAAGATCACTCTGCAATCAGTGGTCCCATCCGGCCTGCAGAATTAAGGCATGGAACACCAGTCTTCACGAAAGAGAAGGATAACTTCTACAACTCACTCTCTTTCAATTAAGTCTACTCTAGCTGTTTTTCTCGACTTCCAGACCGGGTCGAGCTGCTGTGAACCCACCAATGGTGACGCGACAGTATTGTTATTGTTCGAGCCGGAAGAAGAAAAGAGCTTAATTGCTGTGCTAAGCGATACAAGTAAGAGTCTTCTGTCTTGGCAGAGATTGCTTAAGACTCACCAATGTAAGCTTTACTGTGTGTTGTGAACTTATCTGACCACAGTTTTGAGTCCAGTTTAATGCGGTGGGACTACATTATTTTCTGTGCTTGCTGCTCAGTGTTTAAAACATCAGGTTGATTGTGTTGTCTCTTCCTCTCCGTGGGCCCTAGCACAGTTAGTTTCTGTCACTTGATCAGTTAAAGGACCATTGCCCGCTCGCCGGATTTCTGAGTGATAAAGGACAGCTTTTGTGTCTTTCTGGCTTCTCTTTGCTTTGCCTTGAACACTTCTCTCTCTCTCTCTCTCTCTCTCTTTCATTAACAAAGACTCGGTCTCGCCAGGCAGCAGGAACGTTCCTGTTACTCAGCCACTCATGTGGTCACGTTTTCCATCTTGCTTCTTCCTGCTCCATAGTTGGTGTATTCATAATTTCATTCATATCAATAATTCCATGCATACCCATACTTTCTTTGATTATTGCTTGTAATTAAACATGCTTCTAACAGATCCCCATATTGCTTTAGTGTATTTTAATCATGTCATGTGAAGTTAGTCCACTCTACTGGTAGACTGAAAGCCATTGGCAGTTGGGTAGCCTGTTTTTTTTTCAAGTTCTCAGTCCCAACTCGTTGCCTCAACCTGAAGTTCTTGTGAAGATGGAGGTTTATTTTGAAAATACGGAAACTGACGCTAGAGGTAGCGGCATAGTTTTAGGGCCACTGAGCAGGATTCAACATTGAAAGAGTTTTTTTCCCCACCATCGTTGTGCGAAAATCTGGCCTTCTCTGCCTTTGATTGGCTAGTAGTTTATTGCTATGAGCGTTGCATATATGGATGGAATAACATTACACATTTACATTTTAATGTGATGTTATAATTAAAGTTAATGTTAGCCTTAATGTTAATATGGCATATATTAACGTTAAGGATTAAGATTAAGATTAAAAAGAACATTTTGAAATGGCATTTTGAATCAGAACGGTTGCTGATCCCTGCTCTATGAAAAAGCACAACATTATCATGGTGCTTCCTCCCTCCTCCAGCACCGCCCTCATCTTAAGCAATTTTAAGTAACTAAAATACAGAATATAGTAGTGTAGCTCAACTATCAAGTTCACAAAGACCCTGTTTAGCATGAAATGATGAAACGTGTGCTACCTGTGTTGCTAATTAAACAAACATGAGGTCAACCTGTGGAGATGGTGCAAGACAATGAACCAATTAGGTGAAGTACAAGGACATCCAGACAACAATACAAATACAGACTTAGCCCTTCTGTTTCCCCTCTGGAATCCAGAGATCTCTGTTGTTGGTGTATGCTTGTTTACTTGTATGATTGTTTACTTTGTTACACATTACATGTGTTACTCCTGCTGATATATACAAGTCTTATTATTATGCTTCTGACACATAGAGCCTTGAAGAATCACACTGGGTCATCCGTCCTCATGTGCCCTTTTTGATTCGCTTTTCAACTGATGTTGTTTGTTCAATGGCCCTAAAGCAATTAGAGCTAGAAACAGAGAGACGGTAGAGATAAAGAGACAGCATGCAAGGCAAGATGAGAAAGGACCACAGATCAAGAATAAAAGAATCACTGCTGGAGATTTGTTTTCTGCGGGATTCTTCAACAAGGCTGCAGCTCTAAGGTCAATGAAGTACAAAAAGTTTCAAACATCACCGGCTCGGTTTTTCAAAGTCCCTATATGAATATGATGTTGTGTCATTTTCAGAACTGTATTAGAGTTGATTGGTCACATATGAAGGTTGGCAGCACTGTCTGCAGCAAATTGTGAGGATCTCAACAAAAGTAGCAAAAGAACAACATCGGGAACAATGGAATGGCATTTTGTCAGTGTGGTGATTATGCTGTTGCGATATAAAACAATACATTTGACTGCTGTATGAAATTCCTTAATACTGTACATTTCATCAGTGATTTTCTGTCCTCTCCGGCTGACCTATTCTCTTCTGTTCTTGTTCATTCACAGATCATGAACTCAGCGCTAACACACTGGAAACTCATTTCCTGTCTCCACACGCCGTCTGCTTCTCTCGGCACCCTGCACCGCTCCAACAACATGCAACACCCAAGTGATGGAGAATAAGAGACCGGCTCAAGGCTGATGGGCAGCACCTATTATTTTACAAATGTGTACAACTGCAACGGTACACCATGTTCAACATGCAAATAAATGATTCATAATTCAGCTGGAGTAACTGCTTACAGTGCAAAACCAACTAATATTGTTTTAATAAAGAGGTGAGTAAAAAGTGATTGAAACTGGGATCTGACTTTATGCTGTACACAGTGTGAATATATGTGTAAAAAATTGCTTTTCTAGTCTTCCAAATACTCAAAGCTCTTTAACACTACATGTCATCATTCATACACTGATGGGAGGGACTAAGGTCCCACCTGGCCATCAGGACTAATTAACATTCACACACATTCATACATTGTAGGCACAGCATTGGGAGCAATTTTGGGGGTCTTGCCCAAGGACACATCGACATGGACTAGAGGAGCCAGGGATCGAACCACCGATCCTCTGATTGAAGGATGACTCTGCTCTACCAGTCACCCTACTGTAAGCAAACTGAAAGTTTCACAAATAAAACATATAGCTCAGTCAAAAGCCTTTTTTACAAAACTAGAGCATAAAAACTATCTCAGTCGGGCCACTAGGCGAATTACCGGACTTGGCAAGAAGTCTAATAATTGAGAAATTGGTATGAAATGTGAACGTCACAATGTGGGAATGAGAGAGAGAGACATTGCATTAATCTACTATGTATCTACTAAAACTATGGACTCATTTGACGTCCAATTGCCACATGCTTTATGATGTCTTTTTTAGATGATGATACAATAGGTAACCCCCCCCACCCCAGTTATTACAACAAGCTGATTGACTTGCGAGTCAGTCACACTATAGCGGGACATTCCGAAACACAAGTAATAAGTCAAAGTTTTTCATCAATCTTTCAGGTCAAGCAGTTGAAAGCATTTGAGTTTTGTGGGCAGTCCCCACAAAAGTTCGGGGCGCTTAACAAATTCAACAAGTTCGAACATTCGGTAAATAGCAGTGCTGTGCCACCGCAACACTCAAAACACCATTATGCTTAAGAGATGGGAAGATGGAAAGTGTATGGAAGCAACCTGTAGGTCATTGGGGATCATCATCATCTGAGACCACTATACGCTACTGCAGCAGACCTGCGTCTTGTGTCATGTTCCGTTTACCACTAGGCTATTATTTAAATTTAATATCACATTCCAAATTATGTTCACTGTCATTTGTATTTTGCATTTGCATTTGTATTTGTATTTGTACATTTTTGGATTATGATCCATGCCTCGTTGCAGGTGCTTTCGCTTTACTAGAGCGTCCCTGACAGGCTGTTACTTTTTAACCAGGTACCACTGACATTCAATGTTATGTAACGTTAGCTGAGTGAGCTGAAGTGTTTTCACGGTTTTCTTATCAGCATATCACAGACACTCTAAGAAATAAACGCATCTGCAATGAGGCAGGGATCCTTTCACTAGTCAACACTACACCTGACACTATTGGTTTGGGAATTTTGACAGGGTTGTTGCACAAAAGAATCTGAGAGAGGTGGAGAAATCTGAGAGCATGAGAACAATCTGACAGCAGATGTTTCACAAGCACACAAAAGCAACATATCCAATTGGCTATTGGCACAAGCTTACTTTCATAGCAAAAATCCTAGCATCATTGGTCAAATTCAATGCGCCTTGAATATAAAATTATTCTACATAAACCACAGTCTGTATGTCTGAATGCCCCTTACAGAGAGAAGTCAGACTGCTATTGATGGTGATAGTCAAGCCAGCTGAATTGGTTTCCACAGGGGTCTATTATGAAAGCAAATCCCTGTCATAATTGGAGAGCGCAAATGAGCTCTACGTGCACACGCAAATGAAACAGTCGCGCGCGTAATTTACGTTGCGAGTGCTTTTACATCACTCCGTGAGTAAAAGTCCCTCTCGCACATTTTTAACCTGCTCGCTCGCGAAGCTTCAATCTGCGCTCGCGTCTCTGTAACCTGCTCGCTCTCGAGTAGATTTTCTTTTTGACAGTAAGTGGGTGGAGCCAGTCACCATTGTGTCTCTACATCTAATTGGGGCGACTGTGGCTCAGTGGTTAGCAAGTCGGTCTTTCAATCAGAAGGTCGGTGGTTCGATCCCCGGCTCCGGCAGTCTGCGTCGTTGTGTCCTTGAGCAAGACACTTAACCCTCATTGCTCACCGTTGCTGTGTCTACGGTCTACTGTATAGCATGTAAGTCGCTTTGGATAAAAGCGTCAGCTAAATGAAATGTAATGTAATGTAATGGTTACAATCCTCGTCTTTGGATTGGCTGGATATCACATACATACACATCCAGGAAGAGACAGATGAACCCAGTCTACAGCACCCAGTAGAGGCTGACCCTCTGTGTATGTGGGTCTACAGACATGTGAGTGTTAATGTGGGTGTCTGTAGACCCAGTATACAGTACGTTATCTCCGTGTTCCGGGGCTTGTTACCACGAGGTGGGCTATGAGGAAGCTAATGTGTGTCTGTTACGTTGCCAGTACGTTATCTCCGTGCCACAAGTCTACTGGAGCTTTCTGCCTGTATAAACGGCCGGTTGGAGCCAATACGAGATAGAGTGTGACTGAATTAATAACACAACGCAAGAGAGAGGGAGTACACAACCGCTACAGTGGATACATTACATTTCATTTCATTCAGCTGACGCTTTTATCCAAAGCGACTTACAATAAGTGCATTCCACCGTGAGTACAAACAAGAATCAGAACAAGAATCAAGAAGGTACAATTTCATCAATAAAGTTCAACTACAAAGTGCTATCAGTAAGAGCCATTCCAGTGCTACTATAGTGCTACATCCTTTATTCAAGGTATAGTCAGAAAAGATGTGTTTTTAGTTTGTGACGGAAGATGTAGAGACTTTCTGCTGTTCTGATGTCACTGGGGAGCTCATTCCACCATCGAGGAGCCAGGACAGAGAACAGTCGAGACTTTGTTGAGTGTTTAGCTCTCAGTGACGGAGCTACGAGCCGATGGATACATATACACAGTGGATCAGGGGCGGACTGGGGGAAAAAGTGGCCCGGGAGTTACTGTCAGACTGGCCCACTCATTACACGGCGCGTTATATATGTATCCTCTGTGGGTGCATCTCAATTCTCTTAATTGTCGTTTCCTCGCTCCTCGATTGAACCAGAAGTTGTTCGGCTCTTATTCTGCGAGGAGCGAGGAGGGACCTCAGAGGAGCCATGTTCAAGGAGCCACGAGAGCAGGCTTCCAGGAAGCTTCCCTCAGTGTTCATCAGTTATGTGATTGGACGCTGCAGCTGAGCAGACTGATCGCTGGAGTTTCATACCAGAGTGAAAACGATCACAGATTTGTTTTCTGGTTCACCATCTGGTTAAATATGTTCATTGTAGGTCTGAACAACAAAAGGACCTCAAACAACTTTCTTCATTTATAAAAATATGATTCTTTTCGTGATCTGTTATTTCCCTCAATAACTTTGATTATGTATATACAATTAAAATCAGAGAGCTGGAGAGAGGAAACACTTCCATCAGTCACGTGTGTCGGGTTTAATGAATTATATAATTCAAGTTTGGCCTGAACATTGACGCTAAACAAATTAATTCCAGCATTGAAGAATCAATTATATTGTTGTTGTTTTTTATAATGATGTCAGAATCAGAATTTCAAAACATACGGACGTAAATAATGAATAAATAAGATGCATTCCTGTCTGGACCAGAAAACAACGACGTTAAAAAAAACTCTCCAGCTGTTGAAGCCGACTGGCAGCTGATCAGCTGATCCAGATGTGATCGGCGCTGCAGTCAGAAACCGACGTCGCTTCACGTGACGCTTCACGTGACGCTTCAGAGGAAAGGACGTCTCATTTCTCTTAAAACATATTTCCTCGTGTCCTCTCTCCTCACTTGGTTTCCTTGCGTCTCTCCATGTATCCCTGATGGGCGGGACTAAGACGCAAGGAAAAGACGCATAGCCCGCGGTAGTGTTGGCAGAAATAAATTCCAGTACTGTCCACTTTTTACATGGAATTAACTACACTTGCCCTCAAACTCCTACAGTCCTACATCCCCTCCGGTTATTTTAAAGCTTTAAAACGTAATGTTATTATGATTATTGTACTTTTTGTACGTGATGTTTCAGATTTGCTAAATGTTCCTTGTTCTTAGGTATTTCTTGGAAACAATATTGCTATCTCAATGAGAAAGCCTTACTAAATAAAAATACAATATAAATAAATTAATACAACATAAAAAAGATGGTCATCTTTAAACTAGTTGGAGTGAGAGATGTGAAAGCATATATGGTAAACATTCACACAAGTTAGTGTGGGAGACAGACTAATACTGGAACAAAGGAAGAGCAGATTAGAGGTGACGAGTAGAGAGAGGATATCCCTGTCTTTGCTTAGCAAACAGGTGAGAGAGCGACAGATTACAGAATGAGATCAAATAGAGTCAGAGAGGAGTTCTGCCATCCTGCCTTTGCTCAGCACAAACAGCATAGTGGAGGAGGGGTTTTAGGAAGAGACAATGCAAGAGAGATACATGAGAGAGCAAGAGAAAACAATAAAGCACAAGTGAACAGGACGAGTGAGACGTTTAAGGACAGAAGGAGAAATCAGCGTGTAAGGGGAGGCAGAGAGTGACAGTGCCGAGGGCTTGTTGAACAGGCTCCTTTTATGCGGAGGCACGGCTGCCTGACAGACAGCTCTGATATGGACACGCACACACACTATACACAATACACACTCAACTAGCGATAGGGTGTATTACATATTACAAGCTGTTAAGTCTGCCGTCAGAGCAGATGTTTATTCATGACAAGCACAGGAGGAGAGTGTCAGGGCTTACCTGCTGCTGAGCCTGCGCGCACACACACACACACACACACACACACACACAGTACATGGTTGATGTATATGTACATGTATGTTATAGTCATTTGGAGTCATTGCTTTGTTTAAACACACATTAGCAGTAATACAATTTCTTCTTTAGTTTGGTTTTTGTTAAACATATTTGTATATAGGTTTGCATTTGTTTTAGCAGTTGTGGTAACATTGCGATTGTGTCTCAGCAGGTAAAGGGTAAGGTCCACTAATTAGAAGATCGTAGATTTTTCTAGAAACCCAATCAGATAAGCTTGTAAACAAAACTTTTTTAAAGAGAGAATGCAGAACCTCTGGCTCGAGGGATCATTACCAATATTGCTGCTGTGCTCACTTTCTGTTTAACCTCAAAATAAAGTTGTTAATGTTGCTATGCTGTTGAATAGTACTTGGGTTTTGTTTGTTTTAGTATTGTTTCTATATTTTCTATTTATTACTTTGGTACATATTATCATAACCTAACATATATACTACAGCATAATTATCTAAGGTCAGCTTTTTTTTTTAAACACTACCTTAATTGAAGGGTAACTTCACCCTGACATTTCTATAGCTACAACTGCCACACAGCCCATTTAAAAACTGCAACAGGGGAGTAAGGGATCAATGATTGTGACTGGCTGACCACCACTCAGTGTAGATAAAGACGTGGGGGCGGTAGTCAGAGCTAACCAGCCATGAGTAGCTACAGTCAGACTCTGTGCCTCCGCAGGAAAGACAAGAAGTCCAACAGAGCTTTGACAGTCAGAAGCGCATTTAGGTCCATTTGAGAGAATTGCTGTGAGGGTACCTGGGTCGTAGCTCGGTGAGAAGCTCTACTACCTGAGGCCCAGCCAGTGTGTGTGTGTGTGTATGTGTGGCAGAGAGCAAGTACATAGACCTAGCCCTGCTGTTTGTCACGGTTTATATTAGTGTTCATTGGCCCTGAATAACCTTTGTCAAGCTCTGAATATAATAGGCTGTGTTGTTTGTTGTGGTGACGCAACAGGGAAGTTCGGTTGCGACTGGACCATAGGGATGTGGGATGGAGTTCGGGAACAAGAAGCTGTAAGTAAACATGCGGCCAGAGCCTCTGTGTGAAGGATGGCTCTGGCACAGTATTGTTCTTTTGAGAAATATAGCAGAGTTATTGGTGGGCCAGGATGTTGTGTACCACTAAAGAGGAATAATTCTTGTTCCTGTACGACTCATTTTGAACCAGTGTTTTTTTTAGGCTTGTTAATGCTGACGTTACTATTGTTCTGCTATTTATTCTGCTATTTATACTTAGCACAGACACACAAAAGAGACCTCAGAATTTTTTGTAATTTTGTCACAGAGACGGGCGAGAGTTCAGTTGAAACACTTTAAAATCTTTTTACCTGAATTATTAATCACATGGATTATGTGTACAGTGCAAAACAAATATAGTCTTTGTAGTTTCTCTTTAAGGAGGCAGCCGTGAACCAAGCTGCACAGTGGTGACCTGAATGTCTGAACCTATGTACCACAACAAGGGGATGGATTTTTTTTAAATTATCCAACTGAAAAACCCAGCCCACTGTTGCCAACTTTTTAACAATGACAAACGCTGACAGCAAAAGCTCCAAAAGTCCCTCAATCTAGCGAGAAAGTTGTTGAGTCAGCAAAGCCACCAACAAAGCCACTCTCACAAAATGACCATTGTGAGCAAAACAACAAACATGGCTATTGATAGTTCTCCCTGCGGTCAAGCTAGCAGCGTGTAAATATCATTCTATTTCATTTGAATATCTTCCGGAATTTAGCCGGCCCCAAGTAAGTACAAGTACAAGAGCTGGTATTTGCCTCTAATATTCTATTGTAGTGTATTGCGTTATATGCTATTCTCCTTATTCTGTTCTGTGGTTGACAGGCAGGTTTAGTGACCTGACAGTGGTTCTCACTAATGGAGTCTCTCTTTCTACACACACACACACACACACACTCACACACACACACGCACACGCACACGCACACACACACACACGCACACACACACATACACACACACACACAAAGTGCTGTGAAGAGGACAAGACTTTTGATTGCACTTCAGTGCTCTGCTGGTATTGCCAAATTGCCACCTTTACCCTCCTCTCCACTTGTCTCTGTCTCTCTCTATCTATGTATTTGTGTCATCCAAAACAAACCATGGGCGAAGGACAAAAAAGGACACAGCGGAATACACAAGGGTCAAATCACAACAGCGTTTCAGGAACTGACAATTACATAGTGCTAAAGCCCTGAAAACACTACAACATGCCGAGACAACTCAAAAGGGAGTGAACATGCAGTTCAATCAGCAGTTCAAGTGTGGCTGCAGTTCTTATTTTATCTTGTAACAATTTCCAATCAGAATATTGCAACTGTTCAACATGCATGCAAGTTTTTTTTTAAATTAATTTGGTCCACTTCATATCTCTCATTCACAATCAAATAGCAAAGAAACCAAGTGACTGTAATTTGCAGTTGCATAACAACACTAGTTATTGATGTGCATAGAATTGGACTCTCAAGGTTATTATCAGGTGGTACTTGCCCTCCTTCTCCACCTGTTTCCTTAAAAGAAAGAATAACAGACCAGAGTATGTTCTTTCTTTTCTACCTGCCACATTGGGTCTTGAATTATTCAGTATTTTTGCAATGATTCTGATTCACTAACTTAGGCACGGTGATCAGAACAAAATGTATCTGCGCGTAGTAAAAACATTTCTTCCCACATTTTAATGAATGAGGCTCCTAGGTTTCACCTCGGTAAACTTAAAACCAATCACCAAAAAGCAATTTGTTTACGTAGTGCAATGAAGTCAACCAACCAGATGTAGGAGGAGTCCATGTTGACATTTTGCAAGAGCATAGCAGCTGTCAGACATCTGTTGACTGCTTATTGGCTGATCCAATCACTCACTGATTAACTTTGGTTTACGCCTACTGGTAATCCAAGTAAATGCCAATTGATCCTTATCAGATCACAGTGAGTGAAGATACATCTGGATGGTTGGCTTTACGAGGCTAGTTATATTGGTCTATAACAATATATACATATATACAATATATTAAAAAAGTAATTCACCTGGGCACTTGTTAAAGTTTACTGATCTTAAAGCAATGGCATATTTCCACTCAGGGAATGTTATTTTCCAAGAGATGGGCAGAAGATTTGTAATGTAAAATTTAATTTACAACTCTACTTTTCTTCAGCCAGTATAGTTGTGTATATCATGTGCCTTACAATAAAGGAAACCCTTTGTCATTTTGTTGAGCTGTTTAAGTCTACTACATTTTTGGAGATACAGATTTACTCTGACTCCTGGAATGCAAGCGTGGAGTCAGCAAAAGTTGTTTATTATATCAGCAGTGAAGAGTATGAAATACAGAGCATAGAAACGATGGAGGCAGAGGGAGAAAGACGGAGATGGTATTAGAGGGGAGAAGGAGCAGAGAGAGGTATGGATTATAGATTTAAAAAAGAGGAACAAATTAAATATTACTGAAGCCCAGCTGTGCTACGCCTTCAACTTGCTGAGTTGACACATACAACATCTAAAATTCATCTATCATCATCATCTAACTAGTCAGTGGATTTCAGTCCTGTACCGTGTAGCATCTACCACGTCTCCTCTTTCCATCGCTCTGGATTTGTCTCAACTCTGTCTTATTTGTCATGTTACATGGATTGGGATTATGTGTCTTTATTTCTGGTCTTCATCCTGTTGTCAACATGTGCCTCACTCTGAATGTGTACATTCAAATCAACATTTGCTGAGTTAGCCCTGAGCCAGCAGAACAACACACAGGAACACACACTGAGCCAGAGGTTTGACCTATTATACAGTACAGCAGTAAGTACTGCTTACAGTACCAGCACACTCCCACTTCATGCATTGTTGTTGGCATTTGGTCCGTGATCAGCAACCTAGTGGGACACACACATAGCTTCATTAACCTGATGGGGATCAAATGAAGGACTCACAATCACTTTAAGGGTACAGATATTGGTACTGGCATCGTCACATTTTACAATATATCCAGCCCTATATGAGACAGATTAGTACCGAAAAGGTGAGGCCAAACGTATGTGACCTTGCATGTTTGTGACTGGCCAATGCAACGCCTTGCTGGATGATGCTTGTATCAAGTTGTGGTGAAGGTTGAGCTATGTTCATATACTCAGCATTTTTAGCTTGGAGCCTCTGTATTGTCTCTGTGTCGATAGTCTGGACTCATTCAAATGAATCAGGGAGCTGCATTTGTCAGACAAGGATACATTTCTCCACAATAGAGAAGAAACACACTTGTGTTTCCTGTCAAAATACTCAGTAGTTAGGCTACAAATGCCTTTCAGACACTACAGTCAAACAATTACATGTAAATGCTAATGTTGGATTATAAAATAACTAATTTGTCAATACCAAGGTTGCATGAGAAACCATTGCAATGCTGATGAAGTACAAACATCCAACTGCTATATGTTAATCATTGTAAACCTGCATCTGAAGACTCTTTTATTGTTAATCCAACATACAATACATTGTTTTGTATTACTGTACACCTGCTGTCATGTTATATGTATTATATTATATTGCATTCTAATAAAATACATGTTTGTTTTATATCAGGACTTATATGTACTATTTATAATTCTAGTTTAAAATGTTCAAGGTACCTTTTAATGTGTTATTCATATGGTATGTTTACACTCTACAGTTTAGATCTTGAATCTCATCCCATCACATTGTACATCTGTTGAACCTTGTCCAACATTTCAGCTATTCAAGATGATATTCACAACTAAATATTTGGTCCGTCTCTGGTTATTGGCTGTCTCACACTGTGGCCTTTACTTAGCTCATCACAGTGTGTGTCGACATATCTTTAGACAAACACACTCCTAATAACGCTCTCTCTCTCTCTTATTCTCGAGTCCCGTCTCTTCTCTTCTGGCGGAGAGCCGGCCACAGTGGATTTGTACACCACACTGTTCAAACAAAGCACTGAAAGAAGCCGAGCCCTACAGGGAAGACTTGATATTAAAACCAGTTTCAAAGAAACACTCATGTGCCAGCGTCCATTCACACACATACATGCAAGCAGATGCTTGAATTAAACTCTAAAAGATTATTTTTCTGTAATGAAACAACCCAAATACATGTTAATATCTTATCATAAACTCACTGTCCACTGCCATTGATGATGCATTAAGAGCTCAATGCACAATGAAATGCATGCACGACTAATTTGTTTATTTACCCCCAGCTGCCGCTCAATCAGGGTGCTCCAGTCATTTCTTGTTTCTGACGAAGCTGGTATGTTGCCCTTGAGTCAATGACCGATGTATGGCACCATTTATTTTGCCTTAAGTGGTTGTTTTGGTGAATCGGACCATGTTGCAGTAGCTACTGGCACTTCCTGTTTCCAAAAATAATTATATGATAGCTGTTGATGCTGAATAAAACATCTAAATATGGATGATTCACAGGCAAGATCTTTAGTTATAAGAATAGCTTTTTGGATGTGATTTATTACCAGATTTATGATGACAGAGGATGACAAAGATGGCGCCGCTGATGGCTGCCTCGGTGTGTCGGTGCTCGTTGTTTTGTATTGTTTTTGTTTTTAATTCGGTCTTCTGCTGCGATTCCCGGAGCTCTTTCACCAGAGATGAGCTCATGAACATCAGGGGAACAACTCCAGCGGACTTACTTCCAACTTTTTTAACTTCCGTGGAACTTCTGGACATTTTCGTTAAAGGTGTGCTCACCTTAACTCACGCGGTGAGACGGCGCAGGAGAGGGAAACGGGCCGGCGCGCTTGTGCGACTCTGCAAACGTGGATCTCGCACATCGCTGCCAGGCATATTTCTCTCCAACGTCCGCTCACTGTGCAACAAACTGGACGAGCTCCAGCTGTTGGTGGGGAGAGACAGAGACTTTTCTTCATCCTCCGTTTTGTGATTCACGGAGACCTGGCTCTGCGGATCGATACCGGACTCTGCGTTCCAGCTGGCGGGCTTCTAGCTGTTCAGAGCGGACCGAGACACGGAGCTCTCCGGCAAAACGAAGGGTGGAGGAATCTGCTTCTACGTCAACAACAGCTGGTGCAACGACGTGACAGTGATTCTGCAGCACTGTTCTCCGGACCTGGAATCATCCATCATCCACTGCAAACCATTTTATTCCCCCCGTGAGTTCGCTTCATTCATCCTGGCTGGAGTTTACATGCCACCGCATGGCAACGTGCAGGAGGCACAGCGGACCCTCGCCGAGCAGATACGGGGTGTGGAGCGGACCTACCCGGACTCCCTAGTTATTGTTCTTGGTGACTTTAACAAAGGTAACCTCAGACATGAACTCCCTAAATACAAACAGTTTATTAAATGCCCGACTAGAGAGGAGAGCATTCTGGACCACTGCTACACCACCATCAGCGGGGCCTATCACGCCGTCCCTCGAGCTGCACTGGGTCTCTCTGACCACGTCATGGTCCATCTGATTCCTGCATACAGGCAGAAACTAAAGCTCTGCAAACCTGTGGTGAGGAAGTTCAAGAAGTGGACCAGTGAGGCTCTGGAGGATCTTCGGGCGTGCTTGAGGTGAGGCGGTGAGGGACGCTAAACGACTGTACTCTGAGAAACTGCAACACCAGCTCTCAGCAAGTGATTCTGCGTCGGTCTGGAGAGGGCTCTACCAGATCACCAACTACAAGCCCAAAACCCCCCACTCCATGAACGACCTCCGCCTGGCAGACGAGCTGAATGAGTTCTACTGCAGATTCGAAAGACAATGGAATAGTCCTGACGCTATCCCCCACAGCCCCATCAACAGCCACATCAACAGCCCCATCAACAGCCCCACCAACCAGCCACAGACCACCAGCCCTCCCTCCCCCAGCCCATCAGGGGCTCACGCCTCTGAACCATCGTTCACAGCGCCCCCTACCCCCTCCACAGTGACGACCCTCATTATCCAAGAGAGAGACGTTAACAGGCTTTTTAAAAAACAGAACCCCCGCAAAGCAGCCGGCCCGGACTCTGTCTCCCCCTCCACCCTGAAGCATTGTGCTGATCAGCTGTCCCCGGTGTTTACAGACATCTTCAACACCTCACTGGAGACATGCCATGTACCAGCCTGCTTCAAGGCCTCCACCATCATCCCCGTCCCCAAAAAACCTAGGATCACAGGACTCAATGACTACAGGCCCGTCGCCCTGACCTCTGTGGTCATGAAGTCCTTTGAGCGCCTGGTCCTGTCCCACTTCAAAACCCTCAACGACCCACTCCTGGATCCCCTGCAGTTCGCCTACAGAGCCAACAGGTCTGTGGACGATGCAGTCAACATGGCCCTCCACTCCATCCTCCAGCACCTGGACACCCCAGGAACCTACGCCAGGATCCTGTTTGTGGACTTCAGCTCTGCCTTCAGCACCATCATCCCGTCTCTGCTGCAGGACAAGCTCTCCCAGCTGCACGTGCCCGACTCCACCTGCAAGTGGATCACAGACTTCCTGTCTGACAGGAAGCAGCACGTGAGGCTGGGGAAACACGTCTCAGCCTCTCGGTCCATCAGCACCGGTTCCCCCCAAGGCTGCGTTCTTTCCCCACTGCTCTTCTCCCTGTACACCAACAGCTGCACCTCCAGTCACCAGTCCATCAAGCTCCTGAAGTTTGCGGATGACACCACCCTCATTGGACTCATCTCTGGTGGGGACGAGTCCGCCTACAGGTGGGAGACTGACCACCTGGTGACCTGGTGCAGCCAAAACAACCTGGAGCTCAACGCTCTGAAGACAGTTGAGATGGTTGTGGACTTCAGAAAGATCTCAGCCCCCCCAGCCCCTCTCACCCTGTGTGACTCCCCTGTCAAAGCTGTGGAGTCCTTCCGCTTCCTGGGCTCTATTATTACCCAGGACCTCAAGTGGGAGCTAAACATCAGCTCCATCTCCAAGAAGGCGCAGCAGAGGATGTTCTTCCTGAGGCAGCTGAGGAAATTCAACCTGCCAAAGACAATGATGGTGCACTTCTACACTGTGTTAAGTTCAAAAATCTTTGGGCGGTTGTGTGAAGAGAAGTCCCAGATGCAGAAAGTTATAATAAATTTAATAAAAAGATGATGAACAGCATTTCAAAATGAATCACACTAATAACTACACAATATGTATACAAATATATCCCATGGGAGAGAGAAATCCCATGAGACAGAGATCCAGTGCCCCCCCCACCGGGCAGCAGATCCATACATACCTGCCCGGCAGAAGGCACCCAGAGATCTGCTGATGTTCTCAAAATGTCTCAGCTTTGCCAGGTTTGGGGTCAGCCCCCCTTCCTCTGGCTAGCCTCTCTTCCAGTCCATTGATTGGACAAGACCTCGTCCTTTAGGTGTTGGTCAACCCAAACCCCCTCTCGCTTAAACAACAGTGCTCAGGACTTCAATCAACCCCCTCACATTCCTGAGCACTTCCTCCTTATCTGCTCCAATCTTCAGGCTGCGTTTTCAGGATTCCTTCCACAATCACTCAATACATTTCATAATTCTAATTAATACATTTGTGCAGTACATACAGTGTCATCCATTCAATATTTGATAATCCATACAGAGTTATTTATTTGTCTTGACCCTCCAATGTAAACTCTCTAGCTCTCACTAGGAGCACTAAAACCATTATTTTCCAACAACTGCCATCATCGAGTCCATCCTCTGTTCCTCCATCATCGTCTGGTACGCTGCAGCCACTGCCAAGGACAAGACTGCAACGCATCATTCGCTCTGCCGAGAGGGTGATTGGCTGCAATCTGCCGTCCCTCCAGGACTTGTTTGCTTCAAGGACCCTGAAGCGGGCGAGGAAGATTGTAGCTGATCCCTCTCACCCTGGACACAAACTGTTCGTGTCCCTCCCCTCTGGCAGGAGGATGCGGTCCATCAGGACCAAGACCTCACGCCACAAAAACAGTTTCTTCCTGTCTGCAGTCGGGCTCATCAACAGAGCCCGGGTCCCCCACTGACTCTACTGACTCTGTCAATCTTATACTTAAATACACTCGACACTGTAACATTACACTTGCCACTTTCATAAAAAAGAAGTCACGCACATTCCATGCACTTTACCTTATTTTTGGTTACCTTATTTTTGATATTCTTATATGCTACTGTTTTCATTTGTAAATATCCATTCATTCATCCTCATTTATTGCACTGCGTCAACTGTTAAATGTGTATTGTTAAATGTTAAATGTATGCACCTTCCCGCCAGGACAAATTCTTTGTATGTGTAAACATATATGGCAATAAATGGTTCTGATTCTGATTCTGATGAACATTTATCTTCATCAAACATTGGAAAATGTTCTGGCAATAAACTGTGACTGTAGCGATCTAACCACAAAGAGCAAATTATACAAATGAGTTCCAAAAATGTTTGATGGACAAAATTAACCCATTCAGTTCATGAAGTTTAGTTGACGAAATAAAATTGGGACTTTAACCGCTGGCCTTGAAATAAAACAGATAAACTAATGGAGAAGTTAGTGGTCAG
This sequence comes from Cottus gobio, assembly GCA_023566465.1. Taxonomy (NCBI): domain Eukaryota; kingdom Metazoa; phylum Chordata; class Actinopteri; order Perciformes; family Cottidae; genus Cottus; species Cottus gobio. The sequence continues at coordinate 1,236,350 of CM042219.1, forward strand.
TGAACAGGTGTAGTGGAAAGGATGTTTTAGCCAACAATGGTGACATAGTATGTTTCTGCGAACCAGGCATATTTTGGATATTGAAGTTTCTGAACCAAATACATGTTTTATAAAAACGTTTTTAACATCAGCCTCGTGTCACACTGGTAGCAACGCAAAATTCCACACGGATGATGTTGTGAAGCAATTAGTCATGTTTAGGCTACAAATGGTTAGAAAAACATCTTAGTTTGCCTTTAAATAATATCATAACACGATAACAAGCGTACATAAATAACAACCACACTTAGTGGACTTTCTTATGTTAAGTAATAAGCATAATGGTGTGTTCACACCGAACGCGACGCGAAATTTCGCGTCGCGTTACTCGCGTGAGTTTACTCGCTCGACTTTATTGGTGTGTTCACACCGAACGCGACGCGAAATTCGAGTGAGTTTACTCGCGTGAGTTTACTCGCTCGACTTTATGTGGTTAATTTCCGTCAACGCAAATTCGCTTTAACGCGGGCGGGGCTTATCTCCGTGGCTTATCTCCGTAAAAACAGTACCGTTTCCGCCATCCACCATTAAACTAACCACTAGTTCTGCTTTAACCTTCTTGTGGAAGTCCCTCTAATGTCGGACCATCAAACGCCCCCGTGTCCGGGTTCATAATATCATCCGTAGCCGCACAACAGCGTCTGAATGACGGCTGCTGCCAGCGATACTTCTGGTGGATCAGCAACTGTTTGATTCAAACCGGCAGGACGGCGGTGATGACGCGCAGAGCTTCTCAACGCTGATTGGCTTTCGCGACGCGAATTTTCGCCCGAGTTGAAAAATTTCAACTCACGCGAATTTCGCGTCAAACGCGCCGCGCCAAACGCGCCGCGCCAAACGCGTCTAACGCGCCGCCCGGCGAAATTTCGCGTCTGTCGCAACCAAACGCGTCTGTGCATTGACTTTACATGTAATCTGGTCGCGCGAAAAATTTGCGTCGCGTTCGGTGTGAACACACCATAAGAATGTTACGTCACACTTGTAGAATTAACATTTATTATAGGACACTAACAACCGTCTACAGGGTGAAAATACCATTTTACAACAAATACGTGGCTTAGGAATTGCAAGTAGATAGCAAAAGAAAAACACAGCATTTTTCCTCACTTGAACTTGTGCCCTTAAATTTGTAGCTTTGTGTGCGAGACCTTAAGATTTGACAATCTAATTTCAACGAGCAAGAATAATTTACTGAACGATGGTGATGCGACTAACAATCATAAATATGCTTATATAAGCACAGGAAAGACATGAGCAAATCTTCAAATTTCAGCGTAGTTAACAAAGAAAGGATACCAACATAATCAACGGCAGCTCTGTAGTATCAGTCTGCTTATTCGGAACATACGTTTGTCCGTCTGGCTGTTTTCCACTTTATGGAGAGAAAAGGGCCAGAAGAAGAAAGGTGAGAGCAAAGGAATGGGGATTTGTTTTCTTTTCCCTTTTATTGCCACATTTCACCTTGACATTACACTTGGTCTTGTCGTCCAAGGCCTCATTTCTTTTGAAACCTTATATGTCATCTCCAACTAAAGACAGAGAGGCTGTGGCAGAGGTTGGATTGAGAATGTTTTAAATGGACTCCCTGAAGAAATCCTTTTGATAACAACACATTCTCTAAAAAACGGGCTGACAGTAACAGTGACGCAATACATTCAGCCATGAAAAGACAACTTCAACCTTTGTATTCAGATCTCTAGAAGCATTGTCGAGGAATTAGTGAAGCTGATTTAACCCTTTAAAGGGCACTCATTGAAATCAGGAAAATTACCATATATGGTTACGTGCATGATAAAGGGCTGCAGCGCTACATTTTGAACTGAATATCTGAATGAAGGCTGACCAAAAGAAAGGTCACTGAAGGGCCTCAACCGTGACCACCGCCTGACCATGGCCTCCAGTGGCCAGGTATAGTTCTATATTAATAGTGTCTTAATCCCCAATGTTGTCTTGAGTTCCCCACTAAAGTATACATTTCTCACGCACAATGCATCAACAGCATTTGGTTATATATATATGTATGTAATAAACCAAGAGAGGACAACTCAAGAGTCCTAGAACTGGAAGACTTGATAAAACAAATACAAACTCCCAGGGTATCTTCACGTTTACCTCTCAAGAGAAAATTCACCATGTATTGGCTGTTTTAAACATGAGCACAAAGCAGTGGTGGGACATCCGGGCCAGCTAAGCCTTCTCTGCTGGCCTAAACATAATCACAAAGTTATTAAAATAGCTATTATTTTATAATTTAATTGTTTTTCACAAATACACAACATGTATTATAATTATTTTTCCCTATTAGCTTATTTTCTCATTGCACAGCTCCTATCTTCATCTGTTGCTCTGCTTCCATCGCTGCTTCCAGATCAGTTTCTGTTAAGGAGAGCTCTCATCCAATCAGATTTCCCCTCTATGTCTCTATGGAAGCAGACGGTATCGTTGATTGTCACAGACAACAAATCAGATCTTTAGTTTATGCTGGGTGTATTCTTTGACACTGAGGTTGCCTATGGCCGGCGTGACCAATAACATGCGCTGTGATTGGTCAGTGGACCAGCGTGACTTACGTAGCTGCTAGCTAGCAGAACTCAGGACGAGTAAGAACAGTTCAGACTGAAACGTAAGAGAAGTTATGACATTTTAATGTTTTACTTGGTGTAGTTTTTTTAACACTCGATGGCTGAAGGAGGAGGAGAAACAGACTTGGTGGTGGATTTACTGACAACGCAGATATTTTCAGCCCCTGAAACGCATGGAAACTTGGGCTGTCTCTGGCGTCCAAAGCCAAGAGAAGAAACTCGTACTGGCATGTTTGTTAACAAAGAGGCGGATGGACTTTTTCTTTATCAAGTGAACAGCATCTAGTGAGTGAACTGCTGTTTGTGTTTTTACATCTGCAGTGTATTTAATCATAAACAAGCCACAGTGGGTTATAAGTCACTGTTGCTGCTGCTCCTGCCCGCCTCGAGCCGGGGACTGGTCCGCTGTGTTCGTTGGTTGTCGGGGAGCTAACTAGCTAGCTCAAACTAACTTTGTGTGGTTAGATGTATCTCCCTCTCCGTGCCGGGCGGGCGTAGTTTCCCCGCATTTATGTGCAGTGAAGGATTTAAGAGGAAGGAAGTAAAGGTTTGGGTGCTTCTCTTCACTTGGCAGCGTTTGTTCTGGTGGACAGTTTGATCCTAAACACCTCAGATTCAACACATTGTGTCACAAACACGTCGCCAGATTTTATGTTTTATTGTTTTTTACTGAGGTTCCTACACAACTTTACGAGTATCTCTCTCCCTCGCTGTCCGGCTGCTTTCCTTCAGTGTTTGTGTTGTCGTTTGGTTTTTTATTTTTATTTTTTTACGTTGTGATGCTTTAAAAGTGTTGTGCAGACACGAACAACACATCGTTATATTGTGGCTCGTGCTCTTGAGTGTGCGGTGTTTTACAGTTTTGCTATAACTAAATGTGACTGGTCCTTGTTGATGTGCACTGCATGCATTGTCCGTTAAGAAAGTGTTAATGACGCAGCGTCCCGTCATGCGCTTATTTATGTAAACAATATCAGACAGCACAGAAGGCCCAGGTACAAAATGCACAGCCCGCCACTGGCACAAAGACAATAGTTGGATATCTAAAATTTCGAAAATAATTAAATAATACAGTGGTAGAGCAATGGCCGTTGTTTTTGTGTGAAAATCCATTATGGAGAATCTTTACAATTCACTGTAGACCAGAGGTTGTTGGTTAAAAATAAATAGTAGAAAATATAAATTATAACGAACTAACCCTTAAACCAACCGTCATCTACACTACGCTTTCTCAGCAAATTTGGACATCTGACAGTGGGCACTGTGGCATTTGCATCATGTCAACACTGGTGATTCTGCTTGTATTTACTCATTTTATTTGACAACCACTCCTTTAAACAAGCATAAGTAATAATCAAGCATCACTTTATTTTTTCTTTCATACGATATTGTTTCTCAAACACAAACAACAGCAGGCCTATATCACACTTTGGCCAAAGGATAAACAAACGATATTTCATTTTTACTGTAATCACAGGGAGCTCTTTTGCTGAGGGAATCCTATTTGGAATATAATGGTAGCTTTACAAGGGTGGACACAATAACATGAACACCTATAGTATATATCAAGCATTATTATAGCATTAAACAAAAGCAGATGAGGTGTAATGAATGAGTATGAAGAGAGAAAAGACAAGGAAGTTCAAGAAGAGGTCACCAGATCCATAGAGAGACATGGCCAACCGAACAGCAGAGTAGAGGGGAGAAATTAAAAATGAAGCTCAATAAGAAGAAAAGGAGACAGGGGAGATGAAAAAGAGAATAAATAAAAGATGGAGGATGAGAAGGTCAAGTGAAGAGGGACATGATGGTGGGGTAAGAAAAGTGGAAAAGAGAAATAATGGTTGGATGTAAAGTACATGTGAAAATAAATGAAAGAAATTGCATGTGAGTGCCGGTGAAATGAGGTCCTGAAAAATGACCAAGAACAAGACCGTACATAAGAGAAAAAAGACCTTGAAAGATAATGAAATAGGACACAAGCAAAGTGAAATAAGTAAGCAATGGGTAAGCAAACACAACGACAGAGAACCGGTGATGAGTGAAGACAAACAAGAGATGGAGAGGAAGAAAAGCAGTGGAGCATGGGTAATGTGTTGGCAGTGAGAGAGAGATAGCGAGACTCAGAGAGAGAGAGAAAGAGAGAAAGAGAGAGAGAGCAGAAGGCTTGTAAATGTTGGATGAGAGAAGTATACATGGCACTGTGACTCACTGGAGCTGCCCCAGCACTTGTGAGGGCAAGTGCTTTACACACACACACACACACGCACGCACGCACGCACGCACGCACGCACGCACGCACGCACGCACACACACACACACACACACACACACACACACACACACACACGCACACACACACGCACACACACACACACACACACATTACCCTTGTTGCGAGGACTGCATATCATTCCCTAATCCCCTAAACCAAATAGTGCTTTAATTTTAATATTTAATCCAAATCTACCTTCTTAAATGATAGTGAATGAAAATCAATAAATAACAATGTAATAATGACATTAAACAACAACAATGTGTGAAATCTTTGAAGAAATCATTTAAACTTTTCTTTTTTGAGTTGTATAAAATGTTATTTGAATGAAATAAAAAGATATTTTTATTTCATGCAGCGTTTTATTTAATATGACACTGGATAGCAGAGTTTATAAGGAGTTTACTGGCAAAAATAAATTAGGTAGCATTAGCTTCCTTGCTTAAGAGGCAGAGGGGCTGGTGATTGGCTGACATTGCCACTGTCATCACAACTGACTTAATATCATAACATGTGTCATTATGGGATGGATGGTACTATGAAACGAAAACAGGATTTGGAATTACGGTATTTTTATACTTAAATAAAATGCGTGCATGCTTTAGTGCATGTATTCTTGCATGTACGCGTTATCCACTGGTTAGCTAATGGCCGCCGCTCTGGACTGCTCTCGTACGCCAGTTACAGCTGATAACGCCATCCTGACCGACAGCAACCACCCTCCTGGTTTCCACTCAGGTAAACACTGTTAGCTTTGTCAGCACTTTTTGACGCTGTTTGCACTGTTAGCGCAGCAAGATCTGTTAGTACAACAGTTCTGCAATTGTCCTCTAACTGTTCTATTTAGAGTATGAGTTATTCTCTGTGCATACCAACGAGCAGTGTGACATGCGTCTCTTTCTCCCTCTGTCCCGTGTGAACACAGCACACCAGACAAGTATAGTGCTTTTTTTCTTCCCCTGGTTGGGCAGGTAAAATATGTATGAGTGTTTTAACCTCTGGCTGAACCCCGTGCAGCATTACAAGGGGCTTCTTGGAAAGTTCCCATGGAGGTGGAAAGACTAATATACTTTGGAGAGAGCGACTGACATGCCCTTAGATTTTAATGATACTGTATGTGTTGTATATGTGAGCAAGTTTGATTCAAAAGTTCAGTATGGGCATATCATGAAGGAGGGTGATCCTTAAACTGTGAAAGGGAGCAGCGGATGCACACATGTACAATGTCATACATGAGCGATTCTTTCTCTCTGTGTTCTGCATGCATCCTGCCTCAGAATCAGCCAGCCATGCGTAGCTGTCAGCGCCTAAGTGCCTCTTTTTGCTGCCATTTTCTGTCTTTGTTTTCCCTTCTTCTATTCACTTGTCAGTATCTCTCATGTCTCACCCGCCGATGTTACTGTTCTATTGACAGGTGATAATTTTACACCCCAGCAGTTGTTTATCTGGTACTTACATGATTGAATAATAGCTGAGGAAGAGGAAGGTTCCCAAACAGCTTAATTATGCCCTCTGTCACATTGTTTAAGGAAAATAAACCAAACTGTGTCTTCCTCTTCACTTGATTTATTTTATCTTCCTGTGCTCTCTGGTCTACTAGACAGTATGTGCTTGTGTGCTCACAAAATAATCTTGAACCCCAGCCATTTTGTGGCAAAAATTGCAAATGGTTTGCATCCATTCATCCAACCCTTATCCTGTTTAGGGTCGCGGGGCGCTGGATCCGATCCCAGCTGACATTGGGTGAAGGCAGGGTACACCCTGGACAAGTCACCAGTCTATCCAGGGCTCACATATTGACAGACAACCATTCACATCTATGGGCAATTTAGAGTCCAATTAACCTAACCTGCATGTCTTTGGACTGTGGGAGGAAGCTGGAGAACCCAGAGAGAACCCACACTGACACGGGGAGAACATGCAAACTCCACACAGAAGGCCCACCCAGACCGGGATCTGGACCCCGGTCCCTCTTGCTGTGAGGCGACATTTCTAGCCACTACACCATCTCATACTAAATATGGATTATCTCCTCATTTACAAGGTCTATTTGAATACTTTCAAAAGGTATAATATACAGAAAAACCTTGTGAAGATACATCATTTTAACCTTTTTTAAATATATACAATAGCTCTTAAGTATTTTTAATAATTACTTTAGTTCAGACATTTCGAGAAATCGTATCAACTCCTGATGCTAGAAAGTTCCCACCGTCCTCGGTGAAGTGCTGGATTATTCTTTTTTCAGCTATAAGTAAGTCAATTTTCTTTTTTTTGTGCAGGACATAAATTGCAATGTTGGCGAGGTTTTGTTTGACAGCAGATTTGGTATTGCTGGATTCAGTAGGTTCTAAGGATTCCAAAACTGTTTTCGTTTGTAGCTTCTTACTAGCGGTTTTAAATGGCATATTTTCAAAACTCAGGGTGCTTTCTTGAGTCCCTTTTGAGTCCCTTTGAGTCATACTTATGGTTTATGTTCATATTTATTGTGCAAAATTGTGATATTGATTGATAGGCTCTGAACCCCAGAGCCCCCATTTTCAAAAAGTGCAAAAGGTTACATCTATGGACAAGAACACAAACCTGACATTGCCTCCCAGAAACAAACAGTTTTCTGCAATTTGAAGTGACAACAGTTCCAAAATCCCTTTTTCTGTAGAGTTCTATGTTCTAAAATGTGCTATGGGCTTTGGTTAAATAAATGGATTTGTGTTTATATCAGAACTCCTGGATTAAATTGATATGACACGGGGTGCAGTGGTAGAGTTTGAGCATGAGTTTCAAGACAACATGGAGGGACAACATGATCTTTATTGTGCAACATACGCAATAGACTCACAGTTTGTGTCCACAGAGATATTTTGTCTGTCCACACATTTAAATACCTGCCAAAGGACTCAGAGCCTCCTCTGTGGTAGTTGCTGCTTTACAGAAGCTGTCTATGGAATACAGCCGTCAGGACTCCCACTATACACGCTGTCACGGCTGGTAATGATTCTGCATAATCTTTTTCTGGAAATGTTTTATTTATAGTTTGACCCTTAACCCTCTCCATATAGGATCTCCAGCGATGAGTATCACTTAAAATGGTTATCATACAAGTCTTTAAATGATTATAGACTAAGCCATATAAAGCTTAAAATGTATATATTGTGAACATAACTGTATAATTAAAATCATATATAAACTTTCTTCAATGCTACAATGTGATATATACAGTACGCTCTTCTGCCAAACAAAAGAGGACACTAACAGCTCCGACAGACGGGTCAGAGCCTCACAACAACAGCACCAAACACGACGTGGTGAGCTCTGTAGTGAAAAACGGGTCGGGGCAGCAGTCACTTGGATTCGGACGCACCTCTACTCACGCTGTTTTGGCTTTGGAATGGCCAAAAATAATCAAGAAATACTCACATTTTAGCAATAATGTCTTCAATATTATAGACAAAATAAAACTGTCAGCAAAACGATCTAATTAAATAAAACATCTTCTATTTGTAAAACAAATCTTTTTTGGGCTGAAAACGTCTTCATGCAATGCATTTAAGCCCTACTTCCAGTTGTATACATACCGACCCTAATGTAATGAATGACCTTAGATTGCACTAAAATGTGTAATGTGTGTTTCAGTGAAATCGACTAAAAGCGTATCATTGTATTGTTACGGTTTTCCAAAGAAACATCTGGTGTACATTCAAACAATGAAAAAATAAAGGTCTGCTGTAATTAAATATGCAAATAAGTGTCAAGCAATAACTGAATTGCCATAAAAATGCAAAGCACAACAAGGCCATTTCGCCCACACTTGAACAATTCATAGCTCTGATTGAACCTCATTGAGTTGCTGCTCTTGTCGTAATAGAGTTGCCAGCTGCTCAGGAACATTGAGCAACACATGTCAGTAGGCAAAGTTGTAGAATGGCTGCTGTGGAGTTTTTAGCATGGAGGAAACTGCAGGGCTCTGCACAGCAGACAGGCCTATGCAAATGTGTCAGACCTCAGGACCTGAGCGTGTGCGTGTATGTTCCAAGTGTCAGGGGTTGAGATTGCAGGGTGCAGGCGGACCATTGACGCATGTCCAAACCTCGGCCACTGTCTCTCAGAGACACACACAAACACACACACACACACACATTTATGCACATACGCATACTGGTCTCTGACACATCCCTGAGGCCGATCAGTCCATTGTACAGGCTCTCCAGTGAGCCTTAGCTTTTACATATATTAAAATGAGCCTTGGGTGGAGAGCTGCCCCTAAAGACTGCTAGTCTCAGTCCACAGTGCGCACACACACACAAATGCACTGAGGACACACACAGGCGGGGAAGCAGCAGTGTTCTGTGTGTGTGAAGACAGGAGTGTAGAGAAGGCAGCAGACCATATCTGAGGCAACATTGGTCTCTTCTTCTTTTTTAGTTTAAACTTTTCTACTTCATGGGGTTCTTTAACTTTATCCACCTCTGAGATCTCAAATGATAGAATTTGGACTTTCACTGGGACCCAGACTCAGCATGAATATTATAACTTGTATCATGTGAGCACACTTCTAAGAGCAGTCCAGCAGGACAGGAAGTGTACAGTCTGAGTCAATGTTCCCCTCTTACTGTTCAAAGGTGGAACACAATTCAGACTTGAGTGATCCCTCAAGTTTGGCATGCTCTGTGTCCCCTTTAAAACCAAAAAGAGTTCTTAATTAACAATGTAAAAAAACAAATTAAATATTCTGATCCTAATTAAAGTCTTAATTTCAGTACTTGCATTTTAACACCATTTAATGTCTCCCATACTCTCACCAAATAAATCACAAGGAATATATATGCAACTGTACATTAATTAATAGGAGGTTTCCTGTAAGGCATTATAACATATTAATAATTGTAGAAACATTTTCAATTGAAACACTTCAAATCTATTATGCATTTAAATCAATGCAGATCAGCTGTGAACATACACAAAAATAGTATTTTTTGACATGCAGAGAATTAAACAAATACAGAAAGCAAGGTTTCCAAAATGAATAATCTGCTTTCAACAGAGATAACTACACTTTGACATTGTCTTTTTGTTCCCTGCAATGACACACTTCACAGTTTTTAAAAGAAGGCTATAACATGATGGTGAAATTGTACAGAGGTTTATCAAGACTTACATTTAAGTTTGTCTTGTTGAGGACAATGTATTGCTCTTTTAATTTTTTTCAATTTGATCTTTTAAAACCTCTTTAACCACAGTTAAGCCTCAGCCATTTTTCAAAAGAATTGGGAATGGTTTTCATACCCATACTAAATACAGAATATCTCCTCAGCCACAAGGGCTATTTGAATAATTTCAAAAGGTATAATATATAGAAAGCACTTGTGAGACTAGTTAAGAGGTTCATATAGCAGTATATGTGTTACTAGTTTATTGTTTGATGATAGAACACAGGAAAGAACAAAAATACAATGTGTTAACAGAATCTCTTCAAAGTTTGACTTTGATTAAGTGAAGTTAAATATTTTTTTTGTAATTCATTTTGTGAACCGTTGATTTAGGTCCGCTGAAAGCCAAAATGCTCTGACTTTCTTCAGAATCAGAATCAGAACTGTTTATTGCCATGTTTGTTTACACATTCCTGGACATTGAACGCCTCTCCTTCCACAACAGAGGGACTCTGCTCAAGCAGATGCACCAATACATACCAAGCAAGGCCGTATGGAATATCGTTTCATCCATAAGTATCATATTTAAGTTTTTTGGCTGGAAGAAAATGCAGTGTGGTTGATATCTTGCTGAGGCTTTGTCTCACAAGGGATTTGCCGGTATTGGCAGATTCTGTTGGTCATAACCTTTCCAGAAAAGCATCAAGCTAGGGATATGGAAATTGATATTCCCATAACTTGGGGAGTTCTCTCAAGTCACCTTTGAGTCCTCTTAAGCCATATTTATGTTAATATTTATGGTTGAATTGTGTTATAAACATGTACAATTAACTTATATGCCCTTGTAAAGCCAGGCTGTGTATTTATTTTGCTATGTCACATCAGTGGCTCTGGAATCAATCCATGGGAGTACGCGGACATGAAGATTGAGGAAGAGCCCCTGATGAAGAGTTCAGCCCCCATTTTCGGGGGCTGCTGGGGCCCTATATGTTGGATCATGTAAGCAATTGTTGTAATTTACAGAGAGGCCTATGAAATTATATGAATGTGTCGGGAACAGCTATTTTAAAATGCAAAGTCTCATTTCTGCAGGCCTCTTTCTTCCTTTCAGATTTTTGGGACTGATCCAAGGTACATCTTGGGAATAAACAGGGCTGTCACCATGTCGCCTCTTCTGCCACTTTGAAAGTTATGAAGGTACCATCTGTGATGATATCATTCCAATGTGCTTGCTACACCCAGGGATGTAGCTAGGCTTAAGGGACCATATGCAAAGCCGCCACAAACCATCCAATACCACACTTGAACCATATTAACCAGGTTACTTTCAGTCTGCATGAGAAAAATAAATTGGAAAATCGTATTACAGCTAATTGCTGGTGTATTTCAACTGAAATAATGCTCTGACAATATTGTTTGATTATGTGAGCTAAATATTCTTTAAAAATGGGGTAATGCAAGAAAAGGTATGTGTCAGAATGCTTATTTCAGTCCAACTAAAGGACATTTCTTGAGATTTGGGCGATTGACAGAGTCAGTTCCCCTTTGGTGCTATAATTTTCACCTCGTAGGATTAGTTATTTTAATGGGTGGGATGTTATTTAGTGTTTAACCTAAAACTGTCCCAATAGATACTTTTGTAATTATTTTAGCATGTATTGTTCAAATAGTGAGCATTATACAAGCGGATGGTGGTTAAGAGGTTGAAAATACAATGTCTCTATTCAATTGAATACTTGAGTTGGCCTGTCTTGACCCAAAGACATGATCAGTTGGTCTGCAGCAAAACAAAAAGAACCAGTGAAGGTGAAACTGGGCTGGAGTGAAGAAACTGTGAGAGGGGTTTCAATGTTTCTGTCACTGCAAGAATTCAAAATAAACAGCTGAAGAACTGAATATCAAATGTCAACTAGCCTACACTTTAATTATTTTATATTTGGTTGATTTTTCTTTTTGGCACCAAAGGATACTTGCAGTTAAAGCAAAAATATATATGTGCTCAAAGTTCGTCATACCAAAGAAAAAGTCACTACTAAAAATGTTAATGATTAAAACAATTGTCAGTCTAATCAATATGTATAATACGTATCTTATAGACTTACCAACTGTTATTGGACCAAATTGATACATTTGTGACCGAGAACCTGGAGTGGGCTACTCCATTGCGACTATGGTATCCTGTGACATCCTTCAATCAGAGGATCGGTGGTTCGATCCCCGCTAGTCCATGTTGATGTGTCCTTGAGCAAGACACTTGATCACCGTTGCTGTGTCTGCAGTGTATAGAATGTAAATCGCTTTGGATACATTTATCAGCTAAATGTAATGTAATGGCTACAGTGGAGCCCATGATGGGAGCTCAAGTTTAACTGGAGCATGCATGCATGCAGCAAACTCTCATGTGTTCCCAGAATGTCCAGTAAGGAGACGGACAGGGCCGGTAAAAACTTATTTGACGGCCCTTCAATTCAGTTTATTTTGCCTCTGTGGAGGCCCATTATGCACTTGGCCCGGCATGCCAGATGGCCTACACCAGTGGAAGGTAAGAGTTTTTATATGGCGACTGAGCAGCAGAACCAATGATGTTCTCTAGTGGAGGGGTCACGCTAAGGATGGCTCAAGTAAATCATTGAGTGTGCCAAAAAAGTGGTGACAAACAGTTCACTTCACAATGTAGTACTATTTAGTTTTCAGTGTTTTCAGCAATCATTTTCTGTCATTTATGTTGTGTTCAAATAAGTTTCACAGAAGAAAGGGCACCTACCAGAAATCCCTGTCTCTTGTGATGGCTTGAATTCCGCTATTTCATCAGATGACCTGAAAGTGGAATCTGAATAAAAAAAGAATATTGTCTATTGGTTGACTGAATGCAGACTGCAGAAACAGAAAACATGTGCTTGAATTAAACCAAATTCCAAATCAGAAATAGAGTGGAAACTGGAAGATTTACACAAGCGAAGAATGAAAAATGTACACAATAGGACAAAACATATTTCTCAATAATCTTTCTCAGAGAGAACTCAATTTACAGCGCATAAAGGAAATTCACACAATCAGTCTCAGGGAGTACACGTGTGATACAGAGGACAATTTGAGAAGAAAAGTTCTAAATGTACTTAAATACAACATTGTACACCTATGCCAGGGTACATTGTCACTACAGGAGCAGATCTTAGAAATAGAGCCCATCCAAAGGAAATAATAATTTATCCTGGTCAGTAAGTTGAAATAAAACAATACATCAGAGAAGCAGAACAATTCAGCCTCTTGATAAGCAGCAATTGAGACCAAAAGTAGTATGTTTCCTGCTAACAATTCATTAATAACTAATTGTCTTTACTATCAAAATAGATGTAGTTTCTACTGGACCATGGCATAAACACATTTGGTGATTTGATGTATTGAGGTACCAATTTATTTCAGAACTGTAATGCAGACAATAATCTTGAACTCCAGTGTGTCCTATAACCCTATTATCACATTCTGCACAATAGTGGAGCAATACATTAAAAAAGTGTGTTGCCAGACAACTGAAAGACAATAACTAGCGGTAAATAGCGGTGAGCAGTTGTTGCCAAACAGAAATGTAGTCTGGAGATCCGTCTCAGATTTGGCTAATACAGACTTAATTCAAAGCCAGAGATTTTATTCAAAGACAAAGTTTCAAAACGTTGTGCATTGTGGAAATGTCATACTCTCTTAAATACTCTTCTCTTTCATACATTGTTTCAAAGGGATTGTTCTCTGCAGTTTATTTAACAACCCCTGTTTAGATAGCATCAGTGTCACTGAGCACTTTCTTGCACTAGAATTCAGTTGATAGTGTGCACACCCAACTCTAGTAAAGTAGAGCAAAGGCAGCACCCAAAGCCAGAAGACATGTCTCCCAAGGACAACATCCTCAGAAAGTCAGATGTCCACACCACGGGTGACACACCTGCAGGAACTGTTGACTCTCAGTTTCTTGAATTAATGGTAATAAAGGAAGGACCACAGAATCCAAAAAAGACATGACTGTTGTGCAGTCAGAGATCTATACAATACTGGATTCATCAAGACAACATGGATGATGTTTTGGGTTTGCATTCAAGCTAGGGTTGGCAAAGTTTTTTTATTATTTAGCAATCGATAAATCATATGTTCTGAAAAAAGCCGGTATCTGTGACTGTCGCAGGACTGTAATAACCCTGTCCAATCATTTAGTCTGGCCCAGCCTGTCTATCGACCTGTCCATCTGCACTCTTCTACAAGCTGCTAGCTGGACAGCTGTGAGTACGAACAATGGACATGTTTGTTGTTTATGTTCACAATAAAACTTCTTGGGGAGTTGCTTTCGATGGACGCATAGAAGGATCGAGCTTTAAGGGTGGCAAACTATCTCGCTGGATTTAGCGGCTTTTGGACGTAGCTTTAGTGTCCACCTTCATTTGAAAGGAGTTGGCAACACTGGGCTGTGTTTTTCAGCTTTAAAAGCTAGCTTACTTGCCGGCTTATCCAATGTTGCAGATCCCAGCTTTAACAGTAAGCAGTTTGAGCAGAAAATTAAAACAACACTCAATTCAATTCAGTTTTATTTTGTATAGCCCAAAACCACAATAGCAAATTTGCTTTGGAGGGCTTTTTTTCATTGAGCAGGGAAACTTAGAAATATATAATTGTTTCTAATATTAGCCATTAGCACCTCAGCCATTTTTCAGCAAAAATTGCAAATGCTTTTTATCTCATACTAAATCCTGATTATCTACTCATTCACAAGGTCTATTTGAAACATTTAAAAAGCTATAAAATACAGAAAACCCTAGTGAAGATAGATAATAAGGCCATATATGTGTTAGTGATAGTACACAGAAAAAAAAATCTATTTCTTGGAGAAAAGATTTAACTAAATTAACAAAGACTTTTTTGTAATATATATAATGTATCCGGGTTCAGACGAGGCAGACCTTCAGTTTGCCATCAAGCATTGCAGGATTATCCATATTTCAGCCATAAGTAAGTCAATTAAAACATTTTTGCTGGACAAAAAAGGATATTTTTGTGCTTATCTTTGCTATGCTTTGTCTCAGAAAGGAATGGTATTGGTGAACGCTGTCTCAAAGGATTCCAAAACTGTTGAGCTTTTCGTTGTGGCTTCTTACTAGATTTTTTAATCAGCATTTCTTCAAAGCTTGGGGTGTATTTTGAGTCAGTTTCGGGGTCACTTTGAGTCATACTTATGTTTTATGTCTTTATGTATTGTGTAATTGTGTTATAAACCTGACAAATTAACTCATTTCTCTGAATAGTTTTTGAACCCCCAAATCCCATAACCTCTGAGCCCCGTTGCACCCAAAAATGGGGGCTCTGGCTTGCAAGAAGCTAAGGTAATACATTCTCCACAAGATGTTGGACTTGCCTTTCCCCTTCCATTGTATTCATCAACAACCTGCATACGTCATGGTGGAGTGTAGTAAGACTCACTTTGTGTCATGGTAGGCCTAGTATGTGGCTAGCTTTAGGTGATATATTTCAACTTATTTTCCAGGTCTACACCCACTTCTAAATCCCCTCTGATAAAAAAACATTGCTAATGCAAATGTATGTAAGCAAGCTGTTGTTTTCCTCATTTTGACAATCTAACCAGGGACAACACATTAGTTAAGGTTGTGGGATCTATGGGTGATGGTAGTTGCTGATGTTTTGTTTAAATACACAGAATTTAAATGTTATAAGGGTTACAATTACACCACAATTGCTAATATGTGTTAAACTCAGTTGTCACATGTTGCCATGGGAGATACGTTAAACTTTCTAAAAGCGTTGTGGATGTATACATTTTTGTAAATAATTCAACTCCCAAAAAATGTTACCACTAAGAACTTTAACCTTTTGCCCCGCACCAATGTTTTAGCCAAAATTGCAGATGCTTTTTTTTCTCATATTAAATTTATCTGATTACCTGATTATCTCCTCATTCACAAGGTCTATTTGAAAAATTTTAAAAGCTCTAAAATACAGAAGACCCTTGTGAAGATAGATAATACGGCCATATATGTGTTAGTGGTATATTGGTTTATGATAATACACATACAAAAAAAATAAATGTAAAAAGATGTATTTTTTGAAGGAAAATGATGTTAAAAGCTCAATATTGTAGGAGTATCTGTGCGAAGTTTGGCCTTGATTGAGTGAAGTTAAGTATTTTTAATAATTATCTTAGTTAAGTAAATGTCGAGAACTCGTGTTAACTCCGCTCAAGCATGAAAGTTCCCACAGTCCTCGGTGGTCCCTGAACAGGGCTCGTTTCACTGCAGCATGGTGCTCCTTGGCCTTAGCTTTCAGTAGGAAGCAGGAAGGCCTGGAATATTCATATTTCAGCCATAAGTAAGTCAATTTTCATATTTTTTGCTGGACACAAATGACATTCCTGTGCATATCTTTGCGATGCTTTGTGTGAGAGTGGAATGGACTCTGTAGGCTCTAAGGATTCTAAAACCGTTGAGTTTAGCCTTCTAGCTAGTTCCTAACCTTTTAATCAGCATTCTTCAAAACTTGGGGTCCATATTTAGTCGTTTTTGAGTCACATAAGTCAAGCTTATGGTTTATGTTTATAATGATTGTGTAATAGTGCTATAAACATGACACAATTAACTTATATTGACTTGTGGTGCAGGGATTAGACATTTTTTGTTTTTTTCGTTTTATTTATTTGATTTTTTCTTATATTTTTTTGATATGCTCAATCCCAGAGGCTGAACCCAATTTTCCAAGATCGGGTCTGATGGGGCCTATATAGTTAATAAATGATCAATGACGCCAATTCTGGTTGTAAAGCCCTCTGAGGCAAATTTGTGATTTGGGGCTATGCAAAATTAATTGAATTGTGCTTAAGAAAGGATGACATATGCCATCATACAGGAAACTTGTGAATCTGCAGAAGATGACATAGTTCTTTGGAGTCTATGGTTGTGGGCTTTTAGTGGTGAGAGGTTTATGCCAATAAACACAAATACCAAACATTTACATAACACTCAAACATGCATTGTTCCAGTGTTATGTAAATGTTTGATGCATGTCCACACACACATATTTTCATGTGTGTTCTACTGTTCATGCTACTCATTGAAAATTCCCACTTTGAGGTCCCACTGTCTCCCCTGCCCCTCCCTCCCTTCTTGAACTTGTGAACTCTGCATTCCTTTTCCTTAGTGAGGAAAGTGAGAGCAACCAAAGTGCACCAGCGTTGTTCCAAAGTGCATCCAACTGGAAACAGTGAAATGTGGAGAGAGAGAGAGAGAGAGATTGAAAGACAAAGACAGCTAGAAAAGAGGGAAGGATATTAGGGAAGATTACATAATATTTATATATAATTGGAATATTAATAGATTATTTAATGCAATTTGAAATGCTGTAATCCGTGGTGTTGCACAGGACTACGCTACATGTCTCAGACATATTAACAAGATCTAGAGAAACATGCCATTAAAACATCCATACAGGAATGTATTACAGGGATGTAAAACCATTTCTACCATATTATTTTGTCTTATTTTAGCAATTTCAGTGTGTAAATTTTTACATTAACAATAAAGTTTATTCAGAGTAAGATTAGAATTTTAGTCATTACTGAGACTCAACAATAAACAAACTTGCAAAACGAGACAGACTACATAGACATACTGAACACGTTGACTTTATTCACCCATACGTCCCTTTCATACTAATGTCTATTGTACTTCACTGCTGCCTCTTTGTTGTCCACATAAGGTGAACAGATTGTAAAGCCCCCAGAGGCAAATCTGTATTTGTGTTTTTGGGATCACTCACACAGAACACAGTATTGGCTGCATAGCTTGGCCACTATTCTTCTTTCATTTTCTTTTCCCCTCACCAGAAGGTCCCAGGCTAGCCTTGGGAACGCAGCTGAAGTGGCTTCAGTGCCTCGTCAGGCACACTTCAACAGGGCGGATCTCATGCAGTCCACTCCATCAGAGCAGACCCATTTCAACTGCAGCTCTCATACAGATACATATTGAAGTTGAAGCTGGGGATGCTGAGCGGTGAATAGTTAACAAGCTTAATTGTGGCTGTTCCTGGCACCGAAACAGTATTAGCTCCTCATTTGTCACTAAGCACGCTTGCTTTCCTGTCAAGGCTCATTGACTGCAGTCTTGCTACACTAGTATGTCATTTAATGTACAGCTGTTCAAAGTTCATGGAGGAATGACAGCTCTGTCATTTGCAATCATGGTGATCTCAACAATCCCAAACCTGCCAATTTTCCATAGCCACAGCACCTGTTGGAGACGGACAAGGGGGGTCCATGTCCATTCCAAGATATTTTACCAGTGCATTTGACCTATCTGTGTTGTAGATAAGACATCGACACATCACCTGATTATGTTATTTAATTTTTTTGATGCAATATAAGTCGTAAAGAAACAGTCCTGCATGTCAACATTAGTTAGTTTCTGGCCACACAGTGGAGGCAGAACTCCAAAACAAGCTGACACATCCCCAGGCCCTGTTCTTTAAATGTTAACAAATTCAGGCTAACATGCTGTCATTAGGATAAATACTCCTGTTTATTAACTTTGGCTATGTTTTCTCTTTGAAAGCACTTTGAGGATTGATTTGAAAATTAAATGTGTTTTGGTCCTATTTTAGTGTACAAATCTTTAATAGCCAACATTTCGTAAAATCACTCTTGTTACAAATAGGTGAGACCAAGGCCCAATCCCAATCACACAGACTTTGAGGCGCGTCCTGCTACTCCGTGATGGTTCAGGGCTGTCCCACTGTCACATTGGTGGGTGTTTGAATCTCTCGCAGACATTTTGAGCCCTTTATGAACCCTTTCCGTAGTTCAGAATTAGATGAAGACTTTGCACAAGGGAATTACCCACAATTCATAGCAATGTGACATTAAACACAGGGTTACTAATAAGAGGACGGCACGTGGGTGTTCAGCCTGGTAAATTACATGTACTCAGAAACATGAAGGATTAAAGATGGAACATCAAAACAGAGGAAATCAGAGGAGTGCAAGCAGAGACTATATGGATCAGATTTATTTATTAAACATTTTGTTTTGTTATTTTGACAAAAACGAGTAAATACTAAATAATGTCATTATGCACTTACTAAATTAACCTGCATCTCTCCCGGATTTACAGTGTACAAATATGCTATGCTAACAGCACAATAACTAGAAATAAATTCACCTGTCGAAACACAGGTTTTACAGCGCAGTACAGCAGTTAACCATTACAGCACAAGAGCACACTAACAAAATACATTACAACTGAAGATGGAAAAAATAACATCAGAGGATTGTTTTCAAATGTAAAAATGTAAATTTAAAAGTTTCTATGTGACTTAATGAATATTTACTCTCAATTTAGCTCTGTATTGGTCTCCAACAAGGTTTGGTGCTGGCAGGCACTGGGATTGTTAAAGCCTGTTGGTTGCTGCACAGCTGCCTGCTGCTGCTGGAAATGTGGCTGATGAGGAAGGTGAGACTCAAACAGCAAACAGTACATGAAAAGCTGTCTTTCCTGGCCCTAGTCTTGTGCTGGAACTACTTTAACTTTACGGATTGGAGGATTGTTATCTTCATAATTGATTTATGGTATGTGTGTTGGAGGTGAGCTTGTGCTTTTGGACTACGTCATTCTTTGTTCAATATTAGTACGCCCCTGCATGCCAGCAAGCTGACAAGGTTAACTTGTGGTGCTCACTAACTGCCCAGGAGCCAGCCGTCTATTCCTTCCTGCTCAGCGGTGAGAGGGTACACAGAAGCACAAATCAAGCACAAATTGCAGTATGCAGCATTAATCAGAATGCTCCTCGCAGAAAGGCAGTCTGCCACTTTGCTTGACTGAAATCCCATAATGGTACCAGCGTTTTTGTTTTTTATTTAAACTGCTGAGTAAGTGGAGCCCACAAGTTGACTTGAGTCTTATTTTGCGTCCCTTGAAAGATGCACCAACTTCTACAACTCTTTGGTGTCGACTCTCGACGTGAACTGGCCAGCTTCCTCTGAGCAGCACTATGGCCCTGCACAGATCTGTTGCTTTACACTACATGGACAACTGAATCAACACTGAAGATGGTAAACATGACACAAACACATCACTATATAGTCCAATTGGGGATTTCTAATATGTTGAGATTAGATGATGAACGGTCAAAATGTTTCCATCATCTGCCTTTACAGCAAAATCGTAGGTATCGTATTACCAGTTTCAGTTCCATCAGTTTCAGCGCTGTAGCCCCAGTGTTTCCTTTCCCCTGCATACAGCTGCTGTGATTGCTCTGATTAATGTGACATGCAGTTAACACACCGATCATAATTTTGTTTTAATGAAAACTGACATTTGCTGTGTTCCTGTTTTTGCGGTGTTCTTCACCTCTGTTTTGGATTAAGGGAATAACCAGCTCTAAACGTGTGGTGGAGCTCATTGATGCCGGTTCATGTGGATTAAAAAAAGTCTGATAAATATTTTAAGAAACTGACAAGTTTGAAAGTGTTACATTTGAGAGCTGATTTGGTGTTTCATTACCTTGTAGGGCTACATATTTTAAAATAAAAGTGATGACAAACACAATTGGTGACTAGTGGGGAATTGACAGTCGCCACTCAACATCTGCGGCATGGTGGATACAGCAGGGGACCAAAAAAGTGTCCCTGCCTGACCTGGGAGAGACTGTCAGCATGCATCACAGAGAGAGAGAGAGAGAGAGAGAGAGTTTGTGTGTAAGTGTGACAGATAGAGTGACAGGCACAGCGAAGCAGCAGCGTCCCCAGCGATTGTGGTTTCTTGTCTGGTAACCTATTCAGTCCTGACAGACACTGCAGGCTGAATAAGGGTTTACTGGACTGGACCGCTACGGACAGAAAGATACGTTTGAAGTGAACTGTTTAGCTCTTTGCTGAAGGCGTGCAAACCTAGTTAATTTATCAAATACAATGATATTTATTAATCACTGATAAATCGTTATAGTTTTGTCTTTTATCGGGAAGGTAATCTATTATATTAAATGAGCATACTACTAAGTTTACATGAAAGTAATATGCATTGTCAACATTTTTTGTCAACCATGGTTTTCAACAATGATTATGGAAAAATGTGTACTTGTATTACGACTCTCTCATCATTCACATCACACGGCGAATGTGATATATGAATCCATAAGACCCCAAATTAAAATAGATGTTGGAGGATATTTTTGTATAGTTTAACATAGGCTCCTGTTAACCTCCTCGGCTTCTCTTAACCTCCTAAGCTAAGCTACCAGCAATTAGAGAGAGAAGAAGAGAGAGCCCACCAGTGCAGTATCTCATACATGGCGGAGCCAGCAAGCACCTAGCGCACTGCGGGCTACTAGCCGGCTATGTCCACCATGCTACCAGGCAGCACTGGTCACAGAAAAGGATCCACGCAAAGTGAATATTTATCTGGCGATAGCAATGTGCTTTCCTGTGACAAGAGTGTGTGAATGAAGCATCAATTATTAAATAATATTTAGTTCAATAGTCAAGACAACTGTTTTTTCCTCAAATATAATGGAGTCAAAAAGATGTATGAATGAATTGGACAGGGTGTAATATAGTTCCATGATGCAAAGACTTGCAATAGGCTTAAGCGTTTATGGTTAATACTATACAGTATCTTGTATGTAAATGTTCACATTCATATTAAATATCCATTTACCATGTTGGGTCACACAGCTTAGATTTCATTTACCAAATATTTTCTTGAAAGGAACTGATCAATTAGCCTAATGTATGTTGTATCAAATGGTGTAGCTACAGGTCCAAATGTATGGAACCCCTTAACAAACATTATTCAAACATTGTTTTTAAATATTGTCATGCTGTTTGGACTTAACCTCAATAAAAGGTGCTTTGTTATCTCTAGATAAGAGATAATTAATTTGTTATATAATTTCAAGGTTGAACTTCACAAGTCAGTACCTACAGTATAGTTCATAGTCTTTTCACCTGTTTTGCAAATATTTTCGAAGTAAGTGTTAGTCTAGTTTTAGTAAAATCAATGCTTTATTGGATTCAGTCTTTTCTTGATAATAAGACTTGATGGAGAAGAGCTGGCCTTATCCCCCAGCTCTTCTCCAAACCTACCTGCCTCCTACTTAATATGACATTTGTATTACTTGTATTAATTTATTTCTTCTGTTCACACAAACGGGGTTTTGTGTTCTCCCCATGTCTACCACGGTCCAAAGACATTCAGGTTTGGTGAGCTGGAAAACACTCATCTGGCGGGTTAAAAGAAAACATGGAAGTGCTGTTACTAAAGCATGCATGGTACGTGACGAAAACATCAACGCTGACTGCTGGTTTCACGTGGGGAAGGACCTGCGGCGTCCTGGCTCAAAGGTCGCTGATTGTTGGACCCGTCCACCGCCGCCATTGTGTTGTATTGTCTTGGTTTTTAAGGCTGCATAACAGTAAAGTAATGTGATTTTCTGAACTTACCAAACTGTTCCAATATTTGTCTTTTCCAGTGTCTCTCAGTGTGAAAATATTTTTGCAACCACAAAAATAGTGAATAGTTGATCCATATTAATGCAAAATATATATTGAGGTATTTGGTTTAGTTGAACTTCCGGTGTGATTGTACTTCTAAAGATTTATAGAAATACTTAAGACAGAGTGAAATTAATCACACATGTAATAGGAACTGCAGCTGGCTTCTGCCTCTCCTCTTCCCATCTCTCCATCTCTGCAGTCATCCTAAAATCCATCCATACCCCTAAATAAAGAGGTTAACATGACCGGGCCTGGATTCTAAATGTGATTACTGAAGTGATTTTTTAGCCCATCCAACCACTAATGTGACAGGCAGCCATTTTCCGCTAGAGTTACACAAACACACTCACTCACTCACACACACACACACACACACACACACACACACACACACACACACACACACACACACACACACACACACACACACACACACACACACACACACACACAAACACAACACCCTCACGCAGACACATACTACACTACACACAAAATAACACACACACACACACACACACACACAAACAAACTCCCCAGACACTCATAAAATTAGATGGACAGAGATGAGAGGAGGGATGGGTAAAAGGTGGTGGTGGTGGAGGAGGTAGAAGAGGAGGAGTCAGGGAAAACTGGGGAGGGAGAAATTTGATTGTTATTGCTTCCTCTGGGTCTGTGCAAATGTGTTTGTGTGTGTGTGTGTGTGGGGGGGGAAGAGAGAGAGATGGAGAGCGGCTTGATAATGGCGATGAGAAATTATACGAAGAGACGAACATAAAGCGAGAAAACAGACAAACAAAGAGAGACAAACGCATCCACAACACACTCGTGCAGTCTGACAGCGTTCAAATGAGCGGCTCCACTGATTACGATTTTTAGGTTATCAATTTATTAAGTCATAGCATGTTAGGAATTACTTGGAGGTGAGCTTCTTTTTCAGGGAAATTATTTTCTTTCTGAAAGTATATGTATTTCTAAAAATAAAAAATTCAAACAACTGACTCTCTGAAAGTGCTAAATCAAAGCAGTTTACTGCTACTTTTTTCAAGGACCAGAAAACAAACACATTTGCAGGAACAATTTATAAAAAATAGAATCAGAATAGTTTGTTGGCATTAGGAATTTTGTGAATCCAGCACCAGTTGCTTAACGTAATTGTTGACAGAATTTATTGTAATTGATTTAAAAATACATTTGAATAGCAAATACCTGTCTCGAAGGTCGTCATATTCTGCAGATAATATAGTTAAAATCAGTGACTTAGTGCAATAAGTACATTTATTGAGAAGTGTACTTGTACTTTATTTGAAATAGCTCTTTCTATATTTGACAGTTTACGTTACTAATTACTTTACAGATAAATATTTCACATGTACATCAACGAATTACATATGATACAGTGCAATGGATTAAACTAACCAATTATGCTTAATAGATTAAATTAGCTCCACTTTAGTACCGTTGCCTTGCAGCAAAAGGCTTTTTCTCCGGATGCTCCCACGGTCCAAACCTGCAGGTTGGGCTAATTGGAGCCCGATGCCAGCTGGGATCAGCTGCAGCGCTCCGAGGCACTCTATATAGTTGATGGATGGGTAATAATACGGCCAATTTCATAAATAACATTTCAGAAGTGACATTCTTCTTCAGAAGTACTTTCCCTTTTGATATGTCAGAACATTTTGCTAATTTTAAATGCGAATGTTTTTTTATGAAATGACATTTATTGGAAACTCTTATTGGTCCTATGTTTCTTAATAATTTAGGACTGTTACTGGAAGGAGCCACATAACTATGCATTACCATTTCATTTTTTGGGTTGATGTGAGCCACACAAGTTTTTAACAAATAACCGGGAAAGTAATGTAATAAGTTTTGTTGAGCTGATTTGTAAAATGATGTTATTTAAAGAACTGCTGAAATGCTGAAATCTTATTATATTAATACATGTGCAATTTAGTTATATAAAAATCATTGCAACTAGCACGGATATTGTCCTTTCCAGGAACACACACACACACACACATAAATTTACAGTAAGATTCAATATTTGTTTTTTCGGAATCAATGGGTCTCATAGAATAAAGTGATATCTATGAAATGTAAATGAAAATGAAATGTAATGTAATCTATTATTTGTACATTTTAATTTATACATGTGTAAAATATGTGTATTCATCTTCGATCACGATAACAAAAGAATTCTAAAAAGAAAGGAAGAAAGAAAGAAAACAACTTTTTGGAACGCCAGTGATTTCATAAACTACAGTCACACACAGCGTCCTGTGCTTCAAACACACTGTGGGCGCTTGTTGTCTTTTCTATGGCTCTGGCATTATGATAGACGCTTGTGTTCAGTTTAACAATAAATGGCAATGGAGCACAGATTATGATGCCAAAAGAAATACAGGGAACACAAAGCGCTGAAATCTGCTGTGAGAGAAAAGAAAGAGAGCGACTAAGAGGGAGAGTGCACGTCTTATCTCCTCCTTTCTCTCTGTTGCTGTCTGGCTCTCCCTCACTCTCTCCCCTCCTAGACAAATGTGACACTCGGGACTCCCCCCTTTCCACTCTCCCTTGATGGATAGCACACACACACACTCTCTCTCTCTCTCTCTCTCTCTCTCTCTCTTTCATTGATGTATTGCCAGAGGGTGGGGGGGTTGAGGGCTAACGATTACGGAATTGTCATTCCCCAATCATTCGTCTACATTTGTAAACCATCAATGTCAAGAGCTCACACACACTCACACACACATACATATAGACACACACAGATTTTGCTACAAGGGGGGTTGTGGTTATATTGTTTGTGTGTGTGTGTGTGTGTGTGTGTGTGTGTGTGTGTGTGTGTGTGTGCGCGCGTGTGCGCGTGTGGTTCTGCCATGTTCTGTCATCTAATCTCCAAAACTCACATTAAGAACATTAGAAACAGATCACGTTTCACTGGTCTGTCTGTCAGTGTGTGTCTGTCAGTGTGTGTGTGTGTGTGTGTGTGTGTGTGTGCAGGGACACTCTTCCACTGCCCATTGACACTTGGGTCAATGGGTTGTAAATGCAGACAGATCTCTTTTTTGTAATTAAAGTTTTTGGAAGGAGATTTGTTTCTTCTAGAGGGCAACAAACTCTCAGCTCAGATCGCATCATGGTTTTGAGTTATGGATCTGATCGGCAAAAAAAGAAAGAAAAAAGGAGCAAATATGCTTATAACTGATGCCCTGATGTGATTGTTTTTGGTTGCAGCCGATACCAATTGGCAAATAGTCAATCCTCTATATGAGCAAATACAAGTTTCTGCTGTTGTTTTGTTAGAGCAGCTGGTAAATAAGCTGCTACGGGCTTTTTTTTTCAACACTGTCGTCAACAAGTATTTCAACCGCCAGTCAGTATTAACCATCCTACATTTTGAATGGTGTTCTTCTAGGAGACATTCCTATATGAACTTAATATTAGTAATAATACATAAATAATAAATATAGTAATTGAATTATTCCGTTTCTATTTTTTATGAGTTACAAAACAACATTTAGAATCATGTTATAACATGTTATAATGCATAAATTAAGGTTATCCCTTGAAAATTCTCCCTCTGGTATTTAGCTTTTCTATATGCTCTCTACTGTTTATTCTTAAATATTTTCAATAATATAACTTTGACTATTTTTTGAATGATTAGTTTATCAATGATCATTTCACACCAGGCTTGAATATACAGTATTATTGATCAATTAAAATGATCACATGAATATTACTGAAAGAAAAGCAGATTGATGCTGACATATGTGGAGGAACAGAAGAGTGCGCACTCACACACACACACACACACACACACACACACACACACAGAGACTGTGTCAAGAGGGCAAATGACTCAGCGAGATCCATCTGTCCAAAATGACTAGTAAACACCAGGCAATATGGGATAGGGGCTATGTGTGTGTGTGTGCATGTGTGTGTGTGAGGGCGAGAGCGAGAGAGACGGACAGCCAGTTAGAGTGAGGAGTGTGTCTGTATTAGTCTGTTTTCTTTCTAACAGCTGACTGACAGCTCAGTCCAACATTCTATTTCATCCATCTGACAAAGTCACTAAAATCCTATTCTATTACAAGTGAGCTCAGAACTAATTCCACCCATCGATACTGTAATCACAAAAACGTTGTCAATTGCTGAGAGGAAATGTATGCAAAATTGATCAAATGTACTATTCATTATTGAAAGCCAAGTATGATAATCAACATAAAAACCATGATGCGCTGTAAATGAACGAATTAATTTATTTGGTCAGCAATCTTCATAATTGTCAAGACCAGAGGTTTAGACATGAAAGAAGCACAGAATCTTCAGATGAATAACGCAACAGTGTGATACTTTGACATGAATCATGTCCTGTGCATGTAATATAATTAACGCAAAATAATTAAAAACTCTCACCCTCAAAAAGCTTCCCAGACACACTGTGATAATTCACATTCCTCCTGCTGACAGCTGACATAATGAGTTTGAATTGGTGACTCATCACCCTGTCTGTCACTTTAGGCACAAGAGTACAACACGTGTTCTAAAATTGGAGATGGTAGGTCCACTAAGTGTTAACGTCCTCCTGCAGAGAGGGATTGAATGTGACAGCGAGGAGGATTTCATCATTCTGGTTCAACGTGTCCACAGGAATGCAAACAGTGATGAAGCTGTTGCTTCATCTGCGCTGTGAAGAGGGCTGCTCAACAGGAGGCGAGCGTCATGTAACATCTGCCCACCGTTGGCCTTTACAAGATGTATGAAATGTAACGGAGTATCAACTTCAACTCTCCTCAACACTTATCTGTGATATGACTTGTATTGATGTTAACGTTAAAGGACAGGGATGGCTTTCATCTACATGTTGTCAACACATCTCCAGCAATGTGTCAGTTCGTCTTTCAATAGCTAACAGTTTCCCGACCCTGTCTGTGGCTCTCCATCTCAAGCCCATTGTTGCAGATTAAGTAAATATTAAAACACATTTTTTATATGGCTCTGGGGACTATTTTCAGCAGCAGATGCAATGTATGCACAACAATGTAACTACTTTATTTTCTTTTTTTTTTAGTCTTGGGATCACTCAAAGCTCTTTAACACATCACATCATTCACCCATTCACATGCATTCACACACTGATGGGAGGAGCTACCATGCAAGATGCCACCTGCCCATCAGGAGTGACTTACAGGCATACCCAATCATACATCATCAAAATTCTGTCTTATTCTAACAAGAAAAAAAAGATGACATTTCAATGAATTGTCACTTCATTACACAGTTTTTACAACATTTTTTCCTGTTAAGTTTGTTTTTCTGTCATCAACTTTAGGAATATTAAACATGTTACAAACGTGTAATTACTTGATTTGATTATGTCAACATAATAAATCACTTAATCTCTTGAATAAAATTCAGTTAATGAACTGTGATTTAAATGATTTACATTTTTAAAGATCATGGTCATTTAAAAGCAAACATAATACTAATATTTTAAGTGAGTAGTCTTTACATTGATATTACACATTCTTCTTCCTCTTCTCACAAGGAAAACAGATATCTTAAAAAACACATCTGGCTTATGAATAGCATGTTTTTTGTTTACTTTCCCACTACCACTCTTTACCTCTCTATCCTCTTCTTATTCAGGTTAGACCATTTTGCTCAGATCTGCATTTCTATGTGTGATGTGTCATTCATCAAGGCAGAGGAACAGCAGGCTTGATTTATTTCAGAGACATCTTTTTGGAATGTAGGCATTTATCACTGCGACCCTTTCACAATCACTCTTTCACTACTGAGCTCAACAATGCAAATGTACTGCACAGCATGTGCACATCTATGTACACACACACACACACAGACACGCACACACGCACACACAGACGCGCGTACACACACACACACACACACTCACACAGATGTACCGTTTATTTATTTATTGTACATGGAAACATATTTGCACAGCCATATAAGTGCAGGTGTGTTGGAGAAAAAGTCTTAAATCCAACTCAGTGAGGGGAATCCCAGTTATACTCAGCAATATGTAAATGTGTCTCTCAATATAATGTTTAAATGTACTCCTCAGGAAGGAATACATCATTTCACAATAGCTTGTTCACACCGAGAAAGCTTTGTTTGTTCTCCATTGCCAGCCTTTGTAAACAAGACAAATATTTAAAATAAACAATCAGTATAAACCATCAGAATTAACAATAATCTGCCAAATGTACCAGGCAGTGGTTTAACATTGAAGTTGTGGCCTGGAAGGTTGTGTTCAAATCAAGGATTTTGTTAATTGAACTAAAGTGTTCTGTCCATGTTTGATATGAAGCTTTCGCAAAAGCTAAAAAAAGAAATAGATTTTTTTATGGCTGTTGGTGACATTCTGCTATTTCTTCCCATTCTAATCTTCTCTCTCACTACTACATTCCCACGCCGTCAAACTCTCTTCACTCACAATTCTGACGTCACCCTTTCTAGCCAATAATCTTTCTGTATCGGGATGCTTTTTCTTCAACTACAATTGATTCTGTCTTTCGGACCTACTATTGATCTTGTTCATAAGGTGGTTCTCTGTGGGGTCAGCCGTGATGTGAACATTGTACTTGACCATACGATTTGTATAAGTAAAAGCTCCCAATTTACCAGTCCATCTGCGTTTGTTTGTCTGTGAAAGTGTGAAGGTTGAGCCATTGAAGAAACCATTACATTTTGGAGCAGATCAAAATCATACATTCATTCATGTTCAGCACTCTGTACTCTCCAAGTGCCCTTCCAGTTCAAACCACTAACTTAACAGGATTGAGCCTGATGTTGAGGATGAATACTTAATACTCCATCACAGTCAAGGGCCATAAAAGAAGGGGTACATTGTTGGATGTAAAGTCCAAATATTAAAATGAAGCGTGTACATTAACCTCCATGTCTCAGTGCTCCACAGGACAGGGATGCAAGAATTCTTACGATCAACATTTGGTCACAAACGCTTATTATTCACTTTTTAAACATGAGATGTGTTTTCTCAAAATATATTTGAATAATTTCAATAGGTATAATATTTAGAAAACACTTGTGAGACTAGTTAAGAGGTTAATATAGCAGTGTATGTGTTACTGGTTTATTGGTTGATGATAGAACGCAGAAAAAAAGAAAAAAAAATATATATATACGTATATAGTATTATATTCTACTATACAATAACACAATATGTTAAAAGTATCTCTGCAAAGTTTGACTTTGATTAAGTGAAGTAAAATAGTTTTAGTTTTTTATTTAGTACAGAAGTTTAGCCGAATCTCCAAAATCGACCATCTATGATTAGTGTGTGATATTGCCATTTTATCATGTAACATGCTGTATTTAACTTTATATTACAAATGGTGTTCAATACATCCATATATAGCAGTAATATACACAAACTCAAACAAAAGTATGCTTTTGTGCCCTCAAATCATCATACAATATTGGCATATTAACTTTTTCAGTCATCTGCCCCTAACTCTGCCAAGTCTAACATTCAGGTCTAAAATCCCTCTTTAGAATCGTGCGAGCCTATAGGAGCCGTGTAAAGCCATCCACATGAGACTGACAGCCCTTTTAGCCCTTCAAAAGTAGTCAAACACCACATTTTGTGACCCCGTAGTATTAGAGTTGCTGCGACTGAAATTGCCCTCGCTTTAACCTTAAACGCCTCCCAAAACACGTCACAAGCGTGACCAGGAAGTGCACGTCATTTAGAGACCAAGCAAGGCCATATTGAATATTGTTTTCATCGTTCTATTTCAGTTTTTTCGCTGGCAATCATTTTTTGGGGCTTGATGCAGTGCTTGTTATGTTGCTTAGGCTTTGTTCTGACAAGAGATTTGGCAGTTTTGGCGAATTCCGTAGGTCGTAATCTTTACAGAAAAGTTGCATCAAGCTAGAGCGATGGAAACATATAATTTCCATAACTTGAAGAGCTCTTTCGAAGACACTTTTGAGTCCTCTCAAGTCATACTTATGGTTTATGTTATTATTTATGGTTAAATTGTGTTTTAAATATGTACAATTTACATATATTCTCTTGTAAGGGCCAGTGTGTTCTGTTTTTTTTGCTATCAATAGGTCTGGAATTAATTCCTAGCTCTTATATAGACATGGGGGATGAAGAAGAGATCATGAATGAGATTTCTGCCCAGTTTCGGGGGCTGCAGGGCTCAGAGAAGTTCTTAATTTTAGTCATTTGTCATTAGACAACTGGTTATGAAACTGGTCATATTATTACATACATCACGTTGAAACTGTCTGTAAAGAAGATAATGTAACAATCTGTTGTGCTAAAAGTGGGTTACGGGGTGATTTAAGAGGTGTGAGGAACAGATGGCCGCATTGGATGAATTTACTGCATTTTCGATGTTTTAAAATCCATTTTATGTAAAAGCATGCTTCCTTCCTTATGCTGTTTTGCCCTTTCTTCCGGCTTTTCTTACTTTTTTTCCAACCTTTTCCTGACTTTTGATGATCTTGTATTCCAAAATATTTTTTTCAGTATATGGTAAGGTATTTCTGATACTCCAAGCAACAACATTTTTTATCATGTTGTAAGTCGCCAGCGATAACTTAGTTTTTCTAAAATTTAAGTTCAATAAAAGCACATTCTCTGCATTGTGTGTGTCTGAGTCAATGTTTCCTTCCAAATGAATGTGGATGAATAAAAAAAGTTATTTTTATTTATCTGTGTCCAAAAATGTTACTTCTGCCCTGTTTGCCTCCCGCTTTTAGCAGTCTGCTTTACAATGACCTCATTGTGCATGAGTGATGAGGTCAAGTCAAAACAATTTTATACAGATGTTAATATTTAAACACTTGTTTTTCTCACCAGAACCATGAATTAAACACTCTTCTTTTGAGTCACACCTTGCTCTCTCCATCTCCATCGCTGCATATCAGTCTTGTCCTTCTCTTGTCTTAATCCATCCACCATCCATTCCCTTTTGTCTTCTCCTTTTCCCACATCAATCCCCCCCCCTCCTCTTTTTCTTTCTGAGGTTTAATAATTGATGGAAGACGTTCTGTCTCCCTTCGGCTGGCTGGGGAGGCTTAAGAGACATGACTAGGCTATGGAGGGCACTTTGTACAACCCTTGACACGCACACATACAAACATACACACACATGAACACACACACTGCAGAGTTCAAGCAAGGGTCATTTGTGTTGCATTAATGTTGCAGGAGAGAAAGTGCTTCGTGTGCGTGTGTTAAAAATATGGAGATCGTCATAAGTTGACACCAAATAGAGTGACTGGGTGTTAGTGTGAACAAATAACACTACCCAGGTTATGGCTTCTCTCACGTGTTTCATTTTTATCAAACTGTTGCCTTCTGTGACTTGTTTTTTCTTGGATGTCCTGTAAACAAAGACTGCCTTTTGGCATACTGCAGGTGAAACTCTTTGTCCGT
The DNA here is from genome assembly GCA_023566465.1 of Cottus gobio. Lineage (NCBI taxonomy): Eukaryota > Metazoa > Chordata > Actinopteri > Perciformes > Cottidae > Cottus > Cottus gobio. The sequence continues at coordinate 1,268,382 of CM042219.1, forward strand.
TCAGCTTTTGCTACCTGTGCTGACTATCCAATTCTTTGTCAAACAAACCAAAAACATAAAAACAACATCTCTTCCTTTTCGCTCGAGGGGTTTCCATAGCAGCAGGAAGTACAGTAGGGGTGCCACCCCCCAAAGGCTGAAGCATGCTATATTTGATGTTTTTATTGTATTTCCTTGTATCTCATATTGCACACCACCCTTTCTGCTCCCTGCTGCCAGTGATAAATATATGTTTCCCCTTTTTCAAAAAAATATTTTGAGCAGCGCTGATTTCCTGTTTCTGGTCCAGCGGCACGAGGTGAAGTTCTACCGGGCGGGAAATTGTTGTTATTTGTGTCCTGTGGCGACGTTTTTCTTTCACTGCTTCAGTGCCTCTGGCCTGTAGCAACATTGTTGTTGCACTGTTATGGCTGCTGTCCCTGTCATTTAAAATGATTAGTACGAGTTGTAATTATTTTGTTTTTGTCATACTTTTTTGGGGCTGACGTCACGTGCTGTTATTTACTGATGTTGCATAGATAAACAAATAATATCACATAAATACTAGTGCTCTTTCAAAGTCAGTGATACATATTCGAGGATATTCAAAGCTGTCATTCTTTCCTCAAACAAAAATTGCACATCAAGATATTCATTTTTATTGAATTCAAAAGGACTAAATGTGCAATCATTATATACAATGATTTAAGGCTGTAGCCCATCATATACAATGTACTCATATTTAGGCATTTAACCTAATGAATCAATAAAAGAGCTTTGTTGAGACTGTCAATAGATTTCCTGCGCTTCATTTCAGTACCTCGGACAGCGCTGCCAACGACACACAAACATCCTCTACTCCACCAGTGCTGGTAATCTAAGAATAACTAATTAAAGTGCATGCATCATGAATAATGTGTGATTACAAATGATTTCCTGTGCTATTTGGGATTTTTTGGGGAAAGCAAGTATAGTAATACAAGGGCAGGAAAAAAAGAGGTTTGTTTCAAACAAGAAGGCCTAGTTTTCCACCGTGAACAGCTCCAACAGGGAAAGATAAGACAAGCAGAAGCAAAGTATTCTCACAAAATACTCACTGAATGCTCGGGGGCATGATCCTTTCCAAGGCTGGAAGACAAGGACGTGTATGTGACCTTCTTGGTGCTCATGCTCACTTGGCTTCACCTACCTCAACATGCGCCTGTTTTGTGATTTTGTCATTTCCTTGTTCACCAGTGAGGAAAAAAAATGTCCGTCTCATTGACCTCAGGGTTAGCATCAGAGCGCAAGCAGAGCTGGCTGCACAGTTAGCATGTAGGATAATCCGGGGTGACTGTGGCTCAGTGGTTAGCAAATCAGTCTTTCAATCAGAAGGTTGGTGGTTCAAACCCAGGCTCAGCCACTCCATGTCGCTGTGTCCTTGAGCAAGACACTTAACCCTAATTGCTCACCGTTGCTGTGTCTACGGTCTACTGTATATCATGTAAGTCGCTTTGGATAAAAGCGTCAGTGAAATGTAATGTAATTTATGTGTTGTGCTCTCTGAGCAGGTCAATTTAAAGTGAACATAGTTTTACTGACATTGAAAGGAAGGATGGTTAGATTGTTTCCCGTCTCATAACACTACTATGATACTGGTTATGATATGGGCTTTGAGATGAAAAAAAAAATATTTTAAGGGTTCCTGTTCCTGCTTGATGAATTTGAAAGCGCTGTGCAGCAATTAAAGTCTTGATGGCATTGTTTTCCAAATGACCTTTTTGATTATAAATTAGTGGCACAGGCGCTCTGAGGGCTGCTGAGTTGCATCAGGAATGTTCAAAACATAACACGATGACTATGCAAATAACTATTGTTGTACGATAGATGGGCTAATGTGAAAACACTCTTATGTTGTGGATGCAGTACATACACAATTACCATTTATATTACAGTCATAGTACTCAAGCGTCAGAGTTCTTGTCCTTATTCGCTACTCTCGAACTATTTGGTTCTCAGTTAGTGGGGGAAGCATCGTCCTATCAGTGTATCAGCGTGCATTAGGAAACAGCCAGTCTACGTAGTGACGAGTGGGTGATTATGAGTTCTTCTCATCGGCGATAATATAAAGGCCTCCTGCCCAGGAGTGAACACTGGATCGATGAAATACAGCATGATTGTTCTCATCCCCATCCCCCTTGTCATCCTGTTAATCTCTACATTGGTGGTTTGATGGCAGGAAAAACCCTCGACCCTCAACAAATGCATATTTTTTTATTTATTATGTTTTCAAGGAAACATAATTGTGCCTGGATTTCCACTATTAATATTTCCTCAATTATACATATGGCTGTTATTTTGCCCCACATGCTAGTCAAGGTTTGGGGAAGACATGTCATCCGATTCGTCACTGTCGACATTTTCAGTATCAAACTGGCCCCGTGGGCCTTAACCCGAGAGCCCAAACATTACATCTTGTTTAGACATTATATTGCAACAACGGATGTTGTAGGAAAACAGACGAAATGTGTTATATTAAGCATATGTATCATCAATGATAGATGGATTATTGTTTTGCAATTAAATATATTAATTATGTAATTTATTGAAAGTGGAACTCCGGTTGAAAGTCCGGTTTTATGTTATGGAGGGTTTCACGGAGATCAACCACATTTAAACAAAGGGCTTGATAGAGCACTGATTTGTGATTACAGCTTATTTTCTTTTTCCAAGTGGACGTTAATAGCTGGTATCATGTCTGCTCTGTGAAGTGTTCTGGTGATTGACAGGTGAAGCCATGTCTAAATATCTTTGACAGATATCTGGCTGGGCTTGTAGCTTTAACAGAGCTAAATGGAAGTAGTATTCTGTAGACATTTCAATTACATATAACCAACTACATTCTAACATGCAGCAGGTTCTACAGGGTAGCGTGATTACTTCCACTGACAACCCACATATCGGGAAACGGTTACTTTGTGTGGGCACTGTGTGTAGCTCTGGAACGGAGGTCGAGTGTGTCTCCAGCTCTAGGTTTCTGGGTGTCGACATCTCAGACGACCTCTCGTTGACCCTCAACTGGTCAAGGAGTCAACCTGGTCAAGGAGGTACAGCAGCGTCTCTTCTTGCTGAGGAGACTGAAGAAAATCCACGTCTCCTCTGATCCTGGTGAACTTCTACCGCTCGAGAGCATCCTTATAAGCCGCATTACAATTTGGTTTGGCAACTGCTCTGTCTCAGACCAGGAAGCACAGCAGAGGGTGGTGAAAACCACCCAACACATCACCGGTACTCCACTCCCTGCCATCGAGACGTCCACCTCAAGCCTGCAGCACTCCTGCAGCATCGTCAGGGACCCCACACACCCCGACCATAGACTGATTGGCTTCCTACCCTCTGGTAGGCGCTATAGGAATCTCCGTTCCAGGACCAGCAGGCTTAGGAACAGCTTCTTCCATTACATTACATTTCATTCCACTCAGCTGTCAACATCAACTCTGCACCACGGTGATAGCTTTTACTGCTCCTCTTTGGTACTCTGGTCAGATGCTAAACTGCATTTCATTGTCCCAGTACTTGTACTCTGTGCAATGACAATAAAGTTGAATCTGAATTTGAATATTAGCGTTAAATAGGAGAGTTGGCTGAGAAAGTTTATGCTATGGTCATTGAGCAATAATGAAATATACTATTTTCATAGAATCTTTCAGACCTTGGCCCTGAGAAATTAAGAAAACATAGACACAACACAAGTAAATAAATAAGCGTCTTACAAATCTAAAATGCCCAGCATTTACAAAGAGCAAGAAGCTCAAAACAGAAACTATTTCCAGGTGATACTAAAAAGTGATGCACACAACATTTTTTATTGTAATGGTTTATGACATTTATGAAGGTTTATGAACTCAGATATACGGATCAAATTTGAATCATGCTGTCAAAATGTTAAACAAGCCAAAAAAACAACACAATTAGGTCTTTTTCCAACACAGACGGACAGCCGTGATAGGGGAGGAGCTTGGGGGTGCAGTTAGCTTCCCCTAGGATAGCCATAGCACCCCCAAGAAATGTCTGTGGTTTATTTATGAGTTTTAATTTTGAATGCCTTAGAATAGATTGTATTGAGTGTGCTTGTGGGAGTAAAAGTGGGTGTGCGAGTACTTTTCTGACCAGGGACTTCCATCTGGTCAGGGAAAGAGAAAACGTAATTGACTGCATCAAAAAGCCTTAATGCCTGGAGCACATTGGACAAAGAACTAGCTGTTCAAACAAAACAAAACACTGAAGTGGATCTGGTCTGCGCTGCCGACGTTCAAATAATACCGATACATATGGTACTCTATACGGACAATGCAGTGAGAAATATCACAACATGATAAAATAATTTTGAAGAAAAGAAAAGAATAATACCAAACAAACCACAGCACAAAGTAGATCAATATTGTGCTTTATAAATGTAGTGGCCATTTTCAGTCTAAATGCCTCTACCCCTTTCTCCAGAGGCTGTTTAGAAACAACACAATCCTTAGCTGATCCTTTCATTTCTCAAACTTGGCATACTAATCAATAGTATTAAATAGGTACACTTTAAAAAGTTCACAAACACTCCAGACATCCCTGGATTTAACATCTAAATATATATTTTGTGCCAATTACAGAAGAAATGCAATTAAAAAATCTCTTCCTAACTTTTGATGAAAAAGTAAACAGGTTGATTATTTTATTTATCGTTTTTGTCTCATCTATATTTCAGTCCGTCTTTCTCTGTCTCTTCTTTCCCGTCTTAATTGAAAGGCCATGGCAGGGGACCCGGGCAGCAAATAGCCAGATCAATACAATGCCTGATGTGTAAATTGATCGTGTTTGTGTGTATGATGGAGACTGCGCTTGTGTGCAAGTGTTTGAGTGACGGAAGGAGCGCTTCCCTGTGTGTGTGTGTGTGTGTGTGTGGAATCCTACTTCCTCTTATTGAGGTGTTCAATCAGTCTAATTCATTCTCGCCCAGAGACACTTGTGTGGTTGCAGGACAATTCATTTACTCTGCAGGCTCCAATCAAAACTATTCCCAGCATTCCCTGCTGTAATAATCACTGCATATGAAATTAGAAGATCCATAATGCCAAACTGCTGTACACAAAGGGCCAAACAGGCTCATGCAGAAGTGTGAATGGCTGAGTCTTTATGAATCCTTATGGCTTTAACAGATATTGGATTGTTATCTGAGAAAGTGCTCTCATTGATTTCTCCATTCAAATGTATCTATTGAGAATAATATCAAGATCAAGACAAAGCGGAAAGTCATGGGTATGAAAGGCATGTTATAATTAATTAAATAGTCATTGATACCATCGCGATACCAGTGCCACAGCAGAGGAGTGCATCATGGGATGCCTGTAGCAAACAGGATGACAGGGTTCAATGTTATGTTGCAAGTGAACAATCGTTGGTCCGTGCATGAGCAGACAACATGAACAGGACGTTCTGCATCTGCACCGTAACCTACGGTGGCCTGTAAAGGTCTACTTGTTGTCATACAAACCTTTGTGATCAGATAGGAGAAGTCAGAAAAGCACAAAGAAGCATATTTTTGCTCCATCTGCAGCAATGACCCCTTCTCCTTCCGGTCGTGGACATCAGTATGACATCAGCTCAATCTAACTTTCTTAATAACCCCAGACAGCGCCCTTGTTTGTTAACAATAATTTATTTTCTCCACTATGAAAGCTATTTCCCAAGGCAAACATCATCTCAGGACACTCTTCAAACTCCAGCCTACATTACAATTATTATCATGTGCCAGCTCCCGCGCAGGCTTCTTCTCTCAGCGTGTCAACAATCCTTTATTAGATACATATGGGCCTCCAAATGTGAGTACACAAACGGAGAGGTCAGGAACAACCAGTCAAGCAGTGGCAATTTGAGGAGTGCCTGTAATCTCTGCTGCAACGTGGAAAGCTGAATCAATCATCATCTCGTTTAAAGAAACAGAGTAGAACTGCTAACAATGTGTATTTGTTTGCATTTATATAAACAGCAGTATCAAGTACACTGTATATATTCATGTAATTTCAACAAAAGGTGAAACAGATTGAAATAAGTATAGTAAATAATAATTAAAATGAGCCATATTGTTCTCCAAAGGGCAGTACAGACGGCTTGGTTTCTTTATGATGTCCTATGCATACAAATAGTTAATAGTTAAACTGCTGTAATTCTTTATTTTGTGGTTTTGTAATTCTAGAATTATTTCCAAAACGTTTAAAGGAAATGAAAGTGTGTCGGTTCTAACTGTATGGAAAGATCCCATAACTCAGAAGTCTTTTCAGGTGAGCTGAACACACAGCAAAGGGAACTGTGTCTCCAGGCCGGCAGACAATGCAACAGATATTAGGAATGGTGGAACGTTATTACAGTTTTTTTCTATTGCTAACACACATTAGTCAAAGCTGAAGTCACATGAAAAGAGTAGAAAAGAGTCTAAGTGGAAACAAACTTTAACACATTTGTCAGCTCTTTCACACAAAATGCATTCAATGACCACATTTACCAAAATCCATGAGCTCTTTTTTATTCATACTCCACCTCCTTCAAAATATGTTATATTTGCAACACAAAACAGAATACTGGCCATTTACATGCATCTACGGTGTAACTGTATTGAAATATATTTAAAAACTCTTGGCAGAATATTTACAATAAAATGAAATATGAATCATTCCACAGCTCATTGAAATGTCAGCAAAAAGCCTAACCAGATGTCCTGTTTGTATTCCGGTTACAGACTCGAGGGACGGCTTCACTTGATGTAGTTTGAGCACAGAAGAAGGGGAGAGGAGAACGCGTGGGGGACGAGCAGAGCAGGACCACGAGCGATGTCTCTGACCAGATAAGGGCCTCATTATCCACCGTTCCACCGTGTTGTGAACCATGCTGTCTCTGTGAGAGACTTTGAATTTTAGGAATGTGTTCTTTTTTTTCAAATCTTTTTTTTGCACGTGAATATGCAAGGATATAGAACACACAAAACGTATTGATGCAAATTGCTGCATTTCTGATTAATTCTTGTTACATTTACTTTGGTTACAGTCAATATAGTGAAAAGGTGTTATTCTTCTTCTAAATACTGATTTGTGTGAAGAGTCATTAAAACTTCAAAGATAAAGTTGAGAATGCATGTGATGCTCCATGCTGTTAGTCAGTGTGCTATACGTGGCCATGTTTCCTTCCTCCCTTCCTGAGGACTGTTCCAGCGAGCTCCGTTTAGGCGTAGTTTGGTGGTTCGAGTGAGCTTTGGAGCTGTGATTACCTGTTTGGCCAAGATGATAATGCAGGCTGTATGACGAGTTTTGAAAAGCTGCCTTCAGTAATGATTGAAGTATTGAGTATTGAGTTTGTTAGCAATTTCAACTTTTTTTTTCATAAATTCACCATGGAAATATGACCTCCTATATATGTTTGATGGTATTAAACCCTGCAGCATTATTATTTTCTTAGGCCATACTTAGCATGCTCCAAAGAGGCATATCTTTTATCAATATTTAAAAAATCCAGTCATTTCATTTTAAGAAAATTCCTGTTTTCCCTATAGTGGAAGAATTATTTCTAGAACATGTATCACTATGGATTTGTAAAATAAAGGGTTGTCATAAAGGCTTTATCAAATGGTTTTATAATGGGGAGCATGTAATGACTTAGAATTAGGCAGATTTATTTTTCATTTCATAAAATGTTTTATTCATGCATTATTGACGATAAGACATGGCTAAATGAATGGAAAGGAATCTGCTTGCATTGGACATTGCATTGTGCATTGTTAAGACTACAGACTAAAACAGTTATACAGTAACACATGGAACCAGGATAACATTTGTATATGATAATTCAGACTCTTGGAACATTTGAGTGTCTGTTTAGTTTTACTGTATATTTGAATCAAATGATGTCTGTTATTGTCTGCTGGTAGAAAATACCAAGCAAGGAAAACCCTTGTGAAAATAGATAATACGGTCATATATGTGTTAGTGGTATATTAGTTTATGATACTACACATAAAAGAAAAAAATGTCCCAAAAACGTTCATTTTTATATTCACAAAGGCTGTTCTTTTTGTATAACATAGCTATATATGTATAGTATATACATATATATCAGTATTTTTAATAATTATTTTAGATCAGACAATCCAAAAATCCAAGCATCTCGGCGGCAAGTGAAATGCTCACAGCTGCTCGCAGGGTCCGTCACAAACCACAACATTGCTCACAGTCAGGCGGTCCTGTTACAGACCTAGCAAGGCTGGAATATTCATAATTAAGCCATAAATAAGTCAATTTTCATTTTTTTGCTGGATAAAAAGGACATTCTTGTCCGTATCTTTGCGAGGCTTTGTCTGAGAGAGGAATGGCTATTGGCGAACTCTGTAGGCTCTAAGGATTCCAAACCTGTCGAGCTTTTCATGGTAGCATGTAGCGTCTGTTTTTGAGTCACTTTTGGGGTCACTTTGAGTCCCTTTGAGTCACTTTTAGTCATATTTATGGTTTATGCTAATGTTTATGGTGGAATTGTGTTTATTTACATATTATATGCTTTTGACTAGGAAGTTTAGACTTTGCTGAATCTTTTGTATATTGACATCAAATGGGTCTGATATTGATGGGTTTATATAATCAACTGAACTCATTACTAGGACTCGGTTTTAGGGGTTCTGGGGTCATTTTGTGCGCATAAGGACAAAACAGCTAGAGGTCCATTAGTGGAAGATACATCTCTGAGCATGCTCAGTGGCTCAGGTGTTAGTCTGAGGAGGAAACGCCTCTTTGGGATCTTTCATCAGATGTCCAACAGACAGTGTTCTGGCTGCTGGACCACGTGGACGTGTATCATCTTAATGATGATGGCCTGTTGTGAACGTCCGCTGAATAGGACATGATGCAAACGCTTATTATGCTTCTCTGTTATGACTGTAAATTCAAGTGTTTACAAAGAGTATATAATAACAATGACTCAAACAATAAAAAGGTATGTCACAAATACAAATCCCTAAGTATATTTATTCAACGCAGATTGAATGGAAATTACATTTGATTGTGATATTCAGTCATTTTCAGTTGCATATAATATGATAACATATTATTAAAGAAAGAACAAACGTCTTTTGAATTTGGAATATATGAATTATGAATGAATTACTGTAATACTAAGTATCGATTTCAAATGTGTAATGACAGCTGACGAGATATTGGTTATTGTGCAACAATTAAATTATACTTCAAAAATAAAAATCACCTCTGGTCACAGAAAACCTTTTGCCTTTTAGAACTCAAAATCTATCTATCTATCTAACGTGTGTGTATATGGGTGTGTGTGTGCATGCGTGTGTGTGCGTGTTAGTGTGTGTGTATGTGTGTGTGTATGTGTGTGTGTGTGTTAGTGTGTGTGTGTGTGGTTGGTGTAGATTTAAAATGGCGCCTGTCTGGAAATAGGTCCATTATGGGTTTAAAGCACTTTTAGTCTTCCAAACATTCCTAGCTCGCTCTCGTTCATATTCTCTCACTTTACAGCACCTTCTCTCTCTCTCTCGCTCTCGCTCTCTCTCTCTCTCTCTCTCTCTCCCGTTGCCTCCCTTGCTCTACTTTTCGATGCTGTCTCCAAACTTCTCTCTAGCCAATTAGTGCTCGGTCTGTTCCAGCAGAAGACAATATGTCTGCCTCAAATCCAGAGAGGAGGCCTTAAAGGCTCTCCAGAGAGGGGCCGGGGAGCTGCAGAGAGAGCATGCATTAGCTTGGGAAGTACTTCTGGGGGAACTGATTAGATTTGCATATATGAACTCAAAATGATGTTGCTTTTTTTCAGGCGAAATATGCAACTGGCAACACCTGCACCTACACCTAACTAAAAGCTTTATGAGGAGACCAAAAAAAAAAAGGTGTGAGCATATTAACAGGCAAGTTAATGATTTTACTATACTTAAATAGGATATCATAATTATGACTCTACCTATTACTAAATAAGTTAATGTGCATATGTGTGTGTGTGTGTGTGTGTGTGTGTGTGTGTGTCTAAATATACATCATGTGAACAATGATGCAATGTCCCCAGGGAGAGATACGGTCAATACTGACGCCAGACGTCAGACATACCCCCACACACACACGCACACACACACACACACACACACACACACACACACACACACGCACACACACACACACACACACATTAACTGGACCTGATGGAAGACTGAAAGAGGGAGAAATACCTGAATACACAGGAATATACACAACTAGACGATGATGTGAAGTTTAGACTGATATTAATAGTTTTGGATCAAAGCCAATAGTTTTGTGTTGCTTGTTAGGGAGAGAAGGCCACTGAGAGAGCTTCACAGAGCACTATAACTCCACTAATATCCATAATCAAATCATTCATGAAGTTTTAAATAATGATCTAGATAAGACATATTTGTTTTGTGCTTTTTTCGCATGTAATGTAACTTATAAAAAAAAAAGTACTTCAGAACAGTACTAAGGTACTGCCGTGTTCACCCTGCTCTCTCTTATAAAAAATGAAAATTCATAATTAAATATGCAGAGTAAATAGCACACAAATGCGTGAATACAAACACAATGTATTTCAAATGAAAATGTTAAATATATAAGTTGAAAATTATATTTATTTTCCATCCCAAAATTGAATCATACATGAGTTGGAGTCACATGCGTGGACATCCCTTCAAACTGAAGTCACTCAGGTGTAAAAATGCATTTTAGGGATTTTAAAAAGAGTCTCAAACTCTGACTCTACTCCACACTATATAATGTAGCCTTGATGTACTCTCTCAGAAAACATGAAGACAATATTATATTTCAAATGTGTGATGTCACCAGATGTGTCACCGATCGCTGCTTGTGTCCTCGCTGTAGCAGCTGTTTGGCTACAGGGCGTGTTGTTGTACCCTCTCTCTCCCCGTCCCTCCCTGCCCTCAAAGGGATTTCTTTACGACACCACGATCGAAGCAATATCTGAGATTTTGAATTGGCCAAAATTTTACAATATTTTGAAACAGGTATTTAAAATAATTAGAATTATAACTGTATATTTAACGGCAGAATAGTCATTTGGATGCAGTTCAAATAGTCTGATCTCGTGATATTATGTACACAGAACCTCCCCTCGTGTTTTATGTAACCCTTGTGCTGTGATGATGCTGGGCTGTGGTTGGTCAATACAGAGCTGATTAGGAGGCTGACCAATCACAGGTCACTTTTTGTGAATATGCAACCAATCACATTCCAGCAATGTTTGCTCTAAATTGACCTATACAGTTTGGTGTCCAGATAAACACAACTATAACATAGTCTATTTAGAGATGAATGGTCAATAATATCAATAGCAACACTACTAATAATATTAACAATAATACAGCATAACAAATATAGGTATTTCTGAATAAATCCTGTTTCACACTTATGTCTGCTTGTAAATGCTTGTTGTAGTTTCAAACTCTACAGCAAGAGAAAACTATTGTAATCTATAACATTATCAAAATACACAACACATTTAACAAATATAATTAATAACTGTATTATTACTAATTCATATATAATTGTATTACAACTCAGGATCAATCCCTTAATGCAATCTCCTGGTTTCTATGTCAGTAGGTTTTTGTTAATTTGACAATGACACATTTTGGAAATGTAGGCAAAATATCAACGGAAAATAACAGAACAGCTCTTTAGACAGTGGCGAGAGATTGGGTTGAGTTATAGGAACCATCTTATGGAGGAAAACATTCATTAGAATGATGATAACTACAGAAACACTACTTCACCTCAGTTGGCAGAATGTGTTTGATGAAAACAGTTTTGATGAAACACATCCTCTACAAGAAGTCAGAACCTATGACGCCCACGTCTGTAATGTTTTAAAAACATGCTTATAATATTCTTATAAGGTCAAGTATTACAATACTCTTTTTGCAGGGATAATTGCTCATTGGGTGCTTTAAGTCAAGTGACACAAATTCATTATGTAAGAACAACAATGTTATTGTTTACTTTACATAAAGTATTCAATGGCCAATAACAATTATTAAAATGTAATGTTTAATCACATTATAAGTAACTGTGATCATTATGCAATACATAGATTATAGTGGAAAATGACTTAAAACAGAACTCAATTCAATTCAGTTTATTTTGTATAGCCCAAAATCACAAATACAAATGTGCCTCTGAGGGCTTTACAATCTGTACACATACGACATCCCTGTCCCGGGACCTCACATCGGATCAGGAAAAACTCCCCCTAAAAAATAGTAAAAACCCTTTCACAGGGAAAAAAGGGAAGAAACCTTCAGGAGAGCAACAGAGGAGGATCCCTCTCCCCGGATGGACAGAAGCAATAGATGTCATGTGTACAGAATCAATGTAACAGAGTTACAGCACATTCAATGAATATCACAGAAATATGACCAATATGAACAATATGACCCTTGCAACAAAAAAAATCAGCGAGTGACCAGCAATTATGACTATTAATACTTGACATTATAAGTCATTATAAAATACTTATAATGTGTTATGTGTATTGCTCTTAAGCATTATGGATATTTCTGACAACTATGTTTATACGGAGCTATAAACAGATTACAGCGCATTATGTTTATAATGTCTTAAACTTCATAGGAAGTGTTATCAAAATGTGGTATTCCTCCACATTTTCACATGTATTTGCTTGTATTCTCCTTGTTCTTTTATTCCCATATGTGTACTGAATCTTCACACCAGAAGGTCAGAGAGAGAGAGAGAGAGAGAGAGAGAATTGAAGTGCTTTTAACTTTTCTCTCTTTCTCTCCTCCCTTACTGTCTCTGCACCTTTGGAGAGGATGAGAGGGAAGACGAGTGTCTGCAGCATTTTCCCCTCAATCTAAGTGTGTGTGTGTGTGTGTGTGTGTGTGTGTGTGTGTGTGTGTGTGTGTGATCGTCTGTCAGCAAACCCGGTGATATCTCCTTCTCTCTCTCTTTTTTTACCTCACCCCTCATCTTCTTCTACCCTTCTTGTCCTTCTTCTGATTGTATCTCAGTCTTATTTTCCTTCCCCATCCACACACACACACACACACACACACACACACACACACACACACACACACACACACACACACACACACACCTATTCCCTGCAACACACCCAGCAGTCTGCTGTAGCCACTCTGTGAGGTCAGAGAGTGTAAGTGTCGTGAAATGCATGTCAGCCTCCTGAGACTCTGCTCCTCCCTCTCCCCCTCCTCCTCTTCCTCTCCTTCTCCTCCTCCTCCTCTTCTCTGCTTTTAAGACAGAGAAACCACAGTAACCACGACAACTCAGGGCACAATTATTACCTGCTCCCTTGTGTGTGTGTTTGTAGAGAAAGCGGCAGAGAGCGAGAGCAGCCATTTGGAGGTGAGACCACACAGCAGAGCTTCACCCTGGCTTTGTTTACACAGTGAGCCCCCTTCTGTACATGGTCGCTATAGTAACCGGCTTTTGGTCCAGATCATGTAAATGGTGTAATTGGGATGGAGTGACCTGCATGGGCCAGCTCATACTGCGATCAGATGCATCCAGTTAAAGCCCAGTCATAATGGCATTCAACAGTGCCCTCCATGTAATTAAGGGATTACCCTCTGCAGTATTCTGAAAAATTCAGATCAAGATTTCATATTAAATAACTTACTGCTTTGGGGAAGAGGAAAGGTTTGATCCTAAACTTAATTCAAAACCCTATGTCTGGGATATGCGATCTGATAAAAATATGTGATTGTGATATATCCATAGGCGTAATCCTTGTTGATACGAGAGTTCTGCTTCAACAATGTAATGCCTGATTTACTGAGTCGTGACTTCTGAATGCGGCCTCTCTTAAATCCTAAATACTAGAAATATAAAGTACTAACCATCGAAGAAGAAGCCCAAATGAAACCCAGTCGGTGGCAAATATGCTAATGCTGAAGCAGAGACCCAGTGTTGTTAGCGCTCGGGTCACTTCACACAGAGCTTTACAGCAGGAAACAGGAAGTTCATGCCAGAATTGAGGCTCCGAGCAGAGAAAATGTTGAGGATGACTCAATTTGACTTCTGTTACCCAAAAAGAAATATACATTGTCGGATGTTACTATTTTCAATTTACATAATCATATGTTATAAACAACCATAGTTTTCAGTAAACCAGCTTCCACCGACTGGTCGGTGCCTCAGAAAGCGCGGGGCCTGGGTCTGCAGCTGTGTGATGCTACCGGACCTCACTGTAGACGAGAATCATGAGCTAAGTAGAGTTAAGAAAAGAGTCACTCTGACGGGTACGACTTGGATGTTGAAAAGGTGGATATAACTTTACAAATGCTGCTGATAGTAGAACAATAACTTTTAAACATTGATTCCTGACAATAAGAATGTCAGTTGCTAAAGTGTTATTGTTACAAACTCATGTACAGCAGAACTGCCAATATTGATTACTTTTTCTTTTATTATCACTCCATCTATAGTGCTGTTAGCCGGTCTGAGTGGTATTTTGTGCTTTGGTCATGAAATGAGAACCTCGGCAGCAGGTATGGATGCTGCGAGCTCTTAGGCATGCTTTTAAAAGAAGCCTCATAAATACTTTGGTCTCGACCAAAATCCGTATCTTAAAATGCAACACTTGAGAAGTTCTCTCTGGACTAAAAGGCCTGATGGACAAAGCTGGGGGCAGAATTGGAAATCTGCAAACTGCAAATAAGATATGACAAAAATTGAGATGGAATAAAAGGTTTTAAAAATTCTAGCAATGTCAACTGATGGACAGCAAAGTGAAGAAGACATGAAAAGAAATGAGTGAAAAGTCAGCTGTTTGTGCCCTGTCACTTAAATTAGGTGAGCTAATAAACAGGTGATTTTACAGAAGTAAAAACACCTATTTCATATTATTATTAGTAATAATACTATTATTATCATTATTAAAATGTTATCTTAAATTAGAAATTCCATCCTTGTACTTTATCTTTATATGAAGATGTCTTTAACTAACATAATCTAATTTTAGTGTGTCAATAGTCGACTGATCATTCATATATTTAATGGTAAACTTTTCCTGGTGTGAGTTTAAAGAACCTCTACTTGACCCATCCTAACATTCAGGAGCAGAGCTCCAGACTACAGGAGCACAGGCTCAACCTCAACGTGTGCTGCAGAATGTCATGTCTGGTTTTATACAAATGCACAGCTATTTCTATTCATTCATTCAGGTATAATTAATTCAAAATGGAACTGCACTGTAGTTAACAGGGAATAGAGACTGACTGAAATGGTGAAGATTAAAGGAAATACTCTACGAAAAGGTAAATAAATAAAAACAAGAAGAAAAATAGCTGGATGGTGAATGTAGATTGAAAAATAAGGAGAGAACAGATAAAAAGGTAGAAGAGAAAAGGCCAGACAGGGTGCAACAGCAGCAGTATAAATCTATCCAATTTACTTTGTTTTTGTGCATCTATGATTGTGTGTGTTTGAATGTGTGTGTGTGTGGGGGTGGGGGGTCCTAGGTGGCACATAACCAGGCGTGGACTCATGATATTGCCACAGGGATCTGTCTCTGTGTCACAGCAGCTCACACACATACTGAACACTCAGACAGAAAGGGGACAGGGACAGTACAGCATGCCTGTAATGAGAAGTCTGATGTTCTCTTAGTGGTCTATTCCTTGAGTCACAGCTTCATTTAGAGATGTCTGCGCATGTGAGTGTGTTTGAGAAGGAGAAATATTTTTATACTTTATTCCCTCTAGGGAGACACACATGTGGTGGCCAGAGCCAATTGGACATGGCTGAAAGATTTCTTTTGGCGAGGAAAATGGGGGGAAAGGAACGAGAGAAAGGAGTTATCTGAGAGGCAAAGACCAAGAAAGAGAGCGAGAGCGAGAAACCCTGTAGCCCTCTTCATTATGAATTCTCATGGTGAAAAGAGGATGGAATGACCATAGTGGAGGATACATCTTTGTAATAGGGACACCATTATTTTAAGAAATAATTATCAAAGTAGCTTTCTCTTTGAAATAATAAAACCTCTCTTCTCTCTTCTGAAATAGCTCCAGCAGTAAATCTTAAACCAGCAGTAAGAAAATCAAGAAAACCCCCAGAGAAAAGAAACAATGAGCCACTCTGCCACATTCCACATAAAGTAAAGCTGGATGCTCTGGATAATGGACTAAATAATATATTTAAGAGTGAACATTTAATGACGCTCTGATGTGCATTTACTCTGGGACTGTCCATCAGATTAAGACTTCCATTCCACTTTCCATTTCAAATATGTGATGATGACGTAGATAAACCTACACCTACATAGTACTCAGATCCAGGTTCAGATTGTAAAAACACTCCATTATTAGAAGTTTTGCGTAAAGCCACTCAGAATAATTAATACATAGTATAGCATCTGTACCAGCCTATTTTACAAACGGCATATTTGACTGTGATTTAATAAAGACAAACTGCTATGTAACTGCAAATTAATACAGAATTGGAATATTTAAATTGGTTTAGCGACAACCAAGACAGTGTCCACATGGTACAGTAATTCATTGTGTTTAAGTTCCAGTTATTAAAGGTCAAAATTACTCTTCTTCATTCATTTATGTCAGCAGTAAATTCAATCACGTATGAACTATGATCCCTTTGTGCCACCACTGACAGGCACAACACAAGTCTCACACTTGCAATGTATACACAACATGCAAAGCATTGCATTATGATATATTTGGCAAGACGTTTTTGAGACAAAATTCCTCTGGGTCATTTTGGATGATGAAGTAACATGGAGATAACATATTGATTATATTAATGTTAACATTTCAAAGTCAAAAGCAAATGTAGAGATGTACTGCCTTCTAAGGCCTTGCATACCATTGCTCATACTTCCATATATATCTGTATGTATGCATGTATGTATGTACATATATATATATATAATCTTTTATTTCTACTTTCTTTATATCTAATTGTCTTGAGGGTTAATTCACTTAATTTATAGGAATGTAGGACAGGAATATAAAGCATTATGCGTCTGCCTATATCCTTCATATGTTACTCAGTGTGTTGAATGTGATGACGGAATACAACACACTGCTGCTACTAAACCAAAAGGGATCACCAAAGTCATTTTGCTTAATCCGCAGAGGGACATAAATGCCTTTACCAAATTCCACGGCAATCCATTTAACAGTTTCTAGTGATTTTACTCAAAATCATAAATGTTAACTTCATGATGGCGCTGGAGAATTTGTTATACTATACTATACTATGAACCAAAAACAAATGCAAACCCCATGACATTTAAACGTGACACAAACACAACTAACACACACACACACACACACACACACACACACACACACACACACACACACACACACACACACACACACATACACACACACACATACACACACACACATACACACACACATACACACACACACACACACAGACACACACACAAACACACACACCCCCGTACTTGACAATGAGCTGCTGGTTTTGGACCTGCAGCGGTGCTTTATTTCTTCTCTTATTCCGACTTATTTTTCTAGCCAGCTGTCTTTGATTGTACACATTTCTGGTGTGAGTGTAACTTCTGTATATTTATTAAGAAATAATGAGAAAATCAAGACACAAAACAGCTCGTAAATAGCTGCTCTCAAACTTCCTTCCTCTCTTCTAATACACTTTCTCTCTTTGTTCTTTTTTCTATCAGCCGTTTCCTTTTCTCCTCCTTCCCTTTTCTGCTTATGCTCTCTTCTATTTCCATTTGTCTTTCACTGACCCCCTCCTTGCCTCCCTTCATCTCTATGTACATCACTCTCTCTCATCACCAGCAGAATCTGCTTCTCTTCCTCTTTCCTACGTAGCATACCCTGCTTTATAGGATACAAAAACCATCCCTTCAGTTTTTTAAACAAATCTGGAGAGGATTCGAGACACAGATTCCCCAGAAACTCAAAATTCTCCCACCATGCCGTGGTGAGGCAAGCTAAAGCTGTGATGCAATGTTGAATGGCAGAGGAGAAATCAGGAGAGACATCATAATGAAAGATGGATCAAACATTTCCTCTTTCCTTGTTCATCCCTCCTGTTCATGTAGACACGGCTGCATTCGATCTGCTTTTCCTGAAGAAACATGCCTTATAATTAAGATTAGCCTGGCTTTTAGCTGAATTGTAGTTACGGACAGTTTTTCACCACTATATATATTTATTTAAGTAATTAAACCAGATTTAGTGTGCAGTACCTGTAATTATCATTGATAATTGTTTTTTATCTCACCTGTCCACTATTAAGTCCAACCATTAGCCTATATATTGTAAACTCAATCATATGGATCCTGCATGAATTTTTCTAATCAACGCAATAACTAGATACAAGGAACATTTGTCATTTCTTTTGTTTTAATCCTTCAGATTATTGTACCAACTTTACCCACAATTCTAAAAAAATGAACTGCTATTTAAAAGGGATAACATATAATATATAAGTATATAATAGCATTGAATAAAACCAGATTGACTAAATACATTAAATGCTTTAAAGCTAGTGTTCTTATCCACTTGCCATCAAACCCAGCAATAACAATCTAGCTTAAAAAACATATTTGGTCCTGAGGCACTGATGTAGATAAACAATTTTCAATAGGAAAAAAATACATCATAATTGTATATATTTTTGTTTCTTTTTCTTTTTAATGTCACTGATTATGCATCATGACCTTGATATTGTTTCGTAATGTATTTTGGGTGAAAGTAAATCAAGTCATTCTAATACTCAATAACAAAACCATGATGAAGTATGATAGAAGCTGTCCCCAGTCACTGTTATTGCTCAGCTCCCATTTCATGTGGCTCACTGTTAGTACTACCCCAAAGTATCCGATCATCCTCACCCTGATCTCCACTCACAATGACACAGGACCCAGATCCTCCACTCTGCCAGCACGTTGCCCCCTTCCCTCCGGATGCAGGTCCAGCTTGTTTCCAACAGTCGTACAAGCTGGATATAATTAACAGGAACTCTAGTCTGGTTTGTATGCGTCTATTGTGGACAATTATTTATTCTCCTTGAGGACCATAATTCTAATGTTAATTTATATTCGCAATTACATTTTTAGTACTTTTTACCCTACAACCACTTTCTCAACTTTTCAAAATGCCGTTAAACACAGTTGATGCTGTTACGGAGAGTTAGGAAGTCCATTCACTCAAAAGTAAATAAATAAATAAAGTAAATAACAGAATTTCGAATTCAGCCAGCAATAACAAGGAGTAAATTCAGTTATTTTCATTTGTTTTCATTTTTTTTAATCATGTTTGAAGTCTTTCTTCACAGTTTCCCATCAGCTGAATGTAGATAAAGAAGCACCACAATAAGTAGAGACAAGAATGGAGAGACATATTTCTGATGTGAGGCATATGCTTCATTTGAATTAGAGAAACAGAAAGGAAGAAGCTGGTGTTGGTAGGTATGTTTATTTATATAACTTTAGTGCACTACACTTTACACTATTTTGGTGCAGTTTTTAAAAATGTGTTGATTTCAGAATAAAAATACAATTATGCTGATTAACGGGGAAAAAAAGAGATTTTGAGTCAGCAAAAAGGAGAACGTATCCTTGTACCTTGTAGGCAGCTGGTACAAGATCAATAGAAATGGAAATAAAACACAATCCGTCTTTTATTTAACTTTTGTTTCTTTCCAATTTAAGAGCAATGTCTCCCTGTAGACCGGTAAATTTAGGAACAAAATGAAGATCCTAATTTAGGATTAGACGACACACACTGCCCCCCATTAATCTGGAAGTGGTATGTAAATGGGGCTGCTTTCTAAGAAGTTTGTTTAACTCCTTTCAAAGTGTAACACATATATTTAAGGGGATTTGTCAACCTTGGCGCTTGATAAGACGTAACATTCTTAATTAAAAGGGGATATACCGGAACAATCTGTGAAATGTTTTCCATTTAAAGCCTTGCAAAATGTTGATTAAGCTCAGGTGATGGTTCCTGATTTCCTAACGGAGCAGTAAATGACATCCTGAGTGGAGGAATTGTGACTTGAGAAAACAGTGGTTCTCGTGTTTATCGCTCTTGTTAAGGTTGATGTGTCACTTTGAAAGACTAAAGATGGAGTTGTGTTAATTAAAGCAGGAAGGATGACGATAAATGAAGGCCAAAATTGTGGATAGAAGGAATCTACACAAACATGAGACGATACATTTCAGGAGTAAAAACATAAGGGGATGAAGTTGGTGTGTTTGTGAATCAGGGTCATTTTTGCAAGAACAAAATAAATAAATAAATACAAAATATAAATAAAAAGAACAAAACAAATTAAATTTGTTTTGTTCTTTTTATTTATATTTTGTATTTATTTATTTATTTTGTATAATATATATACAGGATAGTATAAACAGTAAATGCAAGTTCAAAAACCACTTGGTGTCCCACGTCACTGGAAAAGAGACACAAAGAGTGTTACTTAGCGCGAGAGTGAATGCACTAATAAGCATGCAGACGGGGCGAGCGAGTGATTGTTGCGAGATAGAGAGAGAGGAGGGCGAGTGAGAGACTTGTGTGTCCATCGCTAATGGATGTTTCTGCTTTGTGTGTGTTGAATTTGTGTCTCGAGTTTTCCCTCCTTTAGCAGCGCTCTAATCCTGTTATACAGCAACTGGTGTGTGTGTGTGTGTGTGTGTGCGCATTACAATAGAGTCACTAAAGGTCCTCATCTTCCTTCTCATTTTGTTTACTTTTCTTTTACCTTATCTTCCTCTTCCTGCTCAGTCTTTTCCCTCCCCCACCCTGCTCTCTACCTCTAGGTCAGGGCTCGGCAACCTATCCTATCCTAAGAGTCATTTTGCCCTATTACCCACCAAAAGAAAAATTTCTGGAGCCGCAAAAGCTATTTGATATCACAGCTTATAAAGTAGTATATATAGTCAAAAACTGTAGTTTATATATGTTCAAATGGTGTAATGTAAACATCTGACCGCTGTCTCTTGTTGACTTATCTTTCACTTTAAAGCTTTAAATTGGTTGTATTATCAGACATTTTAATTACTTTTATGTAACTATGTTATTTTTAATAACTGTTATGCTATAGATCTATTCACATGTATCTTTTGCGTATTGACGGAGACGGGAAGCTAGCAACACCTTTGGTAGAAGCTATGTGGAACCTTCTTAAGAATAAAAGAATAGTGAATAAACTGACAGAAAGTGAACTGCACCGGGAACCCAATGGAAACACACTGCTATATTATCTTTGTCTTTGCAAAGAAAAGTACGCGTGAAGGCAGACTATGAGAATGAGTAAGTGATTTTTTTCAGAAGGCAATGTCTCTTTGTCCATCGGTCCTCAGCTGTGGATATTCACAGTCCACTCGGTGAAATATAACTATTTTTGTGACTTTCATATTCAGTATTTCCTCTAGTGTCCCCCTGGGTAAAATGTTCCCACTTGTACACATACGAAACCTAACATGATAGGCAGCCATGAGCTTTACCTCATGCTCTCCAGAGGACGAACCCTTTCCATGTTGGACACTTGGTGAGCTTTCCTTTGCAACCCTCTTGGCCAACATGTTAACTTTGATGGGAAATTTGCTGAGCACATTTTTTCTCTCAAGGAGATAAGCTATTCTGATTTGTACAACCCCATGGCCCTTTACTAATTACTTTCTAACATTACAGTTTCGCCCCAGAAGGCTGGAAGAAAAACAACATTGTCATTATCTGGTCCAGTCTCTCGTGGGCTGTAATGAACCCTGAAACCCTAAAGCCCTTCAGCGCTTTTGGATTTGAGCCTCGTCTTTGTAGCAAGAGGGGTGATGTCATCTTACTTGACATACTGAATACTGTATTACTCCATATATGATGACTTATTGCTGATCTGAATAAGAGTACATCTTCCTCAGTCCTCCTATGGTCTTCTTCGCCTTCCTTTCCTCATTCGCTTTGTCACCCTTCACCTTTGTCTTCTTAATGACCGGCGAATGAAGCTGTTCACTGCATTGTTGGTGGGGCGTTCAAAAACACACAAGGGTGAACGGCTCTTGAAGAAACATTGCACATTAATATTAATTATAGTTGTGTTTGTGGTTATGGTAGGTTTAAATGCCAGCATGTGGTAACCGTTTTAAACGGACCTCATCAACGCATTTGCCTGTTATCTTTTCTCTTTCTGCCTCTCTTCTTTTATACTTTCCTCTGTGTTCCGGGGCTGCTGATTAAGTTGGGTTTGCTGGTAATGAGCCATGAGGACTAATTGGGATTGTCAAAAAGAGAGAGACAGTGGGAGGCATGGCACTTTGGCATTTGCAAGTGCAATAAGTCAAATATGAGGGGAAGAGATGAAAAGAGGAAGCTACAGGAATCTCTCATCATTCTGATGAATCACAAGAAGGCTTAAAGTCTTATTTATCTTGAAATAATGGAATGAATAGAAGCCTTCCCCCCTCAGTATTATTATCCTCACACTTTATATAATAAATAAGTAATTTTGGTCTTTCTTTGATCTACATTAAGTTTTGACATTATGACATTTAGAGCTTATAAACTGGCAGTTTTGGGTAATTGGCACATGGTAATTGGATTCTTCTATAATCTACTTTTAATAAACTGTTTTTAAAGCCAAATTCTGCTAATGTATTGAGATACTGTACATTCTGTGACATTTTCTCAGAATAAGTGCTGTGATGTTATTTATCATGTAAAATATATTAGGGAATATTGACAAAACAAGCAAATGTTTGTCCCTGTTGTTGGTTGTTCTCTCACTTGCATGAAAAAAAAAATGGGATCTTGGAACTTGGAAAGTTTATAAATGTTGAACAATCCCACAAATTAGGTATTGTGTTGTCTTACTTGGATATCCTCTACATAAAGGAAAATTAAATCAAAATGACAGTACTAATAGATAAACTAATAAATTGCATTGCACAGTCGAGCACTCACTTGTAATTTTGAGGTATGCTGCTTAACTTTGCACACACACACACATGCACGCACACGCACACACACACACACACACACACACACACACACACACACACACACACACACACACACACACACACACACACACACACACACACACACAACCCATGCATCTAAGTAGTAGGTAAACCAGGGTCCTTTGTGCTTCTTTTCCTCCCTCCTGTCTGTCGGCATTCTTTATTCATTTGTAATCAGCCATTAACGAGTTGGCATTGCTCCAGAGACAATCATTAAATTAAGGTGCAGGTTTTTTTTTTTTTTTTACAAACAAACAACTCAACTGTTGTTATTTTTAAAATGAACAATGCACATTTTCTATTTTCTTTTTTATTAACTAATATATTCTTTTAACCTGTGTCCTTAAAATGTCATTTACATTTTGTGTTTTAATTAAACAACCAATTAAAGCATGACAAATGCCATTTAAAGCTGTTTTTGGATGTCTTCTTTGTTATCTTCTGCACTCTAAACCAAAGACTAATAAAGAAAATAAATACAAGTAAAAAAAGAGTTTTTGCACAATTTAGCAAAATATGAGAAATAAAAGGGAAATCTATTATCGTACAGCTAAACACCTGTTTAATTGCTGCTTGAAAGAATGTGGTTTATTGTTCTGATCATTTTTGTGGTTCAGATCTTAGATAGTGTGTTTCAAAGAGGAATAATATGAATCAGGCTTGAAAATAGATAACTTCAGACATACAATATTGGTAATTAGAGCTATAAACATAACCTTTATTTTTTTCTCATTTATTAACACATATTTTTCAAGACAATATCAACTACTTTAATTTTTATTCTGAAAAGAGCATTTTATTTATTTGAAAGAAAAGAAGAAGAAAAACAGCTCTGAACCCAATTTAATTACTATGGGTTGATCTAAGAGCCTTGCTTACAGGGTCAAATATGTGTTATGTATTTGAACTGAGAGGTGGGGCTTGGTCATTCCTACTCACTTTCTGCACAAAAAAAACATGCAGAGATTGTTCTGTGTGAATACTACACATACATGATTTTTCTAAATTAACCCTTATATAAACCAATATTCTTTTTAAATTGAGGCTAAAATCCTCCTCTTAGAAAGCAGATGAGCCGTGTACTGGCTTCAATATGTCTCCTCTTAAAAATCCTCTGGCCACACAGTGTGTGTGTGTGTGCGTGTGTGTGTGTGTGTGTGTGTGTGTGTGTGTGAGTGTGTGTGTGAGTGTGTGTGTGTGTGTGTGTGTGTCTTTGTCATCCACTCTCCTTTTTAGATTGCATAGCTTCATTACAGACATTAGTGCATTAACAAACAAAATCCTCTCAGCGCGCACATTAAAAGCATCTCATTCCCACCTCGACGCACAATCAAGGCCATAAAACAATACGTTACAGCCCTGACTAATTACCAATGTGAAAACTTTCATAATTGAATAGCGCCCCTTACCCAATCCCGCTTGGCCAGGGCGTATTAAAAGAGGCTGTTCTCAATTAGAATTTGTCAAAGCAAACAAATGAGATAGTTTGCATGGAGCGATTTATCTGAAGTCAGGTAATAAGGTGGGAATCACAACCACTTTGTTGTTTGGGTGTTTGCTAAATGATGCTCATTAGTGGTGGGAAAACTCTGCTGAGAACATCACTACATTAGGTTGAACCCCAGTTATGAGCAAAAAATTAACATGAACACAAATGTGCACTTGCAAGCACATATAAAGTTAACGATTGAATTAAGATAGAGAATGAGTTTTCACTGTTACGATTGAACTGATCTGCTGCAGTCAGTTTATTACTAAAATACAGTAAATACTAAATTATATATATTATTCCATTTATGTTATTGTGTTATTGGCCCAGATAGGCTATAAGAACATTTTAATTTCTGTAATGTATGCCTATCTTGCCAACTGAAATGCTGCACATTGAGCCTGTTGCTGGTAGACATACTGCTGTGTGAGGCTGACTGCTAACCAGCAGTGTGTGTGCTAACCAGCAGTGTGCCTGCTAACCAGTGGTGTGTGCTAACCAGCAGTGTGTGCTAACCAGCAGTGTGTGTGCTATCCAGCAGTGTGCCTGCTAACCAGCAGTGTGTGCTAACCAGCAGTGTGTGTGCTATCCAGCAGTGTGCCTGCTAACCAGCAGTGTGTGCTAACCAGCAGTGTGCCAGCATTATGCCTGCTAACTAGCAGTGTGCGTGCTAACCAGCAGTGTGCCTGCTAACCAGCAGTGTGTGCTAACCAGCAGTGTGCCAGCATTATGCCTGCTAACTAGCAGTGTGCGTGCTAACCAGCAGTGTGCCTGCTAACCAGCAGTGTGCCTGCTAACCAGCAGTGTGTGTGCTAACCAGCAGTGTGCCTGCTAACCAGCAGTGTGTGCTAACCAGCAGTATGCCTGCTAACCGGCAGTGTGCGTGCTAACCAGCAGTGTGTGTGTGTGCTAACCAGCAGTGTGTGTGTGTGCTAACCAGCAGTGTGTGTGCTAACCAGCGGTGTGCCTGCTAACCAGCAGTGTGTGTGCTAACCAGCAGTGTGTGCTAACCAGCATTGTGCCATTATATTGTTTGTTGTATTTTATGTTATTCACTTTTTTTTTATCCAACATATTTGCTGTTTTGTTTTGTTATACGTAAAATGACATTCCCATACAACAAAACTGCTTTATCAATAACATTTTGAGGAAAAGGTTAACCACAGCATTACACATGCAGTAAATGCTGTAAATTGAAAAAATAAAAATGAAAACAAAATGAAAACGCAACAAAACTGCTTGGTTATGTTCAGTAAACATTGTCTTGCTTAAAACAAGTATGTTTGTTATTTAAGTTTTAGTCAAGGTTGACTTCTGGCTTCACACGAGACATGAACAGCTGTGTTGTGTTTACCCATCCATCCACCAGACCTCTTTCCGTGGTGGACCTCCAAGATAGGATTAGAACGTATTTACAAATGTAATCAGAAAGAAAATGTACATTTAGTTTATTAATTTCAGTTAATTTCAATGCAGTGTTGTTATTTGGGAAGGTCATTTTCTGGAGACCAGGCTGTTATATGAATGTACTTTACATTTAATGGATGTGAAAAAGGACATATCTTCCTCCGTCATTTAATTAAGGTTTCTCAAGGGCTCCTAACTGAAACACAGAGAGCGTCAATGAAAGACATGCAAACACAAAGAATACACAGACTACTCTGGATTTATACAACAAACTGGAATTTCATTAGAAAGACATTGATGTTTGTCACTCGTTTGTCACTTTTTATGCAAAGTGTTTTATTCATTATCAAAATTACACTTAATGTTTACAAAATACCACGTATTGTTTTTGTCACCTCCAGCATATTTCCACTGGACAGCACTTGACAGAAGGACAGAAGGATTTGGAGCACAAATCTGTGGACTGATGAGAGACGGATGGAGGAGGACACGTGTTTATAAAAAATGTGTTTAAACCAAAATGGAACCCTGAGCTTAGACCTGGTTTCAACCCACATTAGAAGTTGTCCTATCTGTATGGCTCTCTCCGGCTAAAGACTCTGACTTCACAGACAAACTCATGAAATAAGCTGATGATATGAGCAAACTCAAGAATGCAGGAAAAAAGGATGCTACAACATATTTCACAAAATAACTTAACACAACTAAATACACCACATGCCAAAATACCATCTAACAAAGACATCACATTAAAACTTCCTTGGATAAGCCTGAGAAGACTTTGAATGTCAAATACTGTCAATAATTTTAGACATGCATGCATGACGATTGGAGGCTATTGTTTGCTGCAGTTTTTAAAATGATCAAAGAGAGTTATTCATTACATTGTGGTCAGACAGCTACTGAAGTCGTTAGCATATACAACGTTTCTTTTTGGTATTTGGTGAGTTTTGTGCCGGCTTACACTTTACATCATCACATCCTCATTTTTGGACCTTTTGGTAAACAGTGTTTTTTGACTCATGACAACCGAAAACCAACAGGCCTTGCTCTATCTGCAAGAGAACATTGTAACAGTATTTGTGAGCAAGTGCTGCTTTCATAAGCATATAGTCTGTTAAAAACATTGAACTGAGGATTGCAGCGTCCAACCCAACACATCCACATGTATGTCACTGTGTAGCTCAGTATTCCAGTTCTTTATTCTGAAGCAAAGGAATGGAGCTGGGTATTTGTTACGGGCTCTTTGTTCGTGCAGCAGCACTTGTTGCTGCGAGCGGCCCAAGAGGCTTTATTACCCAAATAAGATACATCTGTGTTGACTACTGTCGTCTCACATGCAGATACCAGTTAATTGGCCTTTTAATACAACCACTAAAGTCCTGGCAAGCATTGGGCTCTGTCTGATTATATATTCACACATATGTATTTTTTTAAATATATTATATTAAGTTCACATGTACTTTCTATTGTTTTCTTTTAAGAAGAAGATACAAGGGGTGTGGGGGTACAAAGAGCTTCATGCAACAAATAATGCAAAAACCAGTGGTCCAACTATGAAGAAGACTAAACCAAAAAAGAACACTAAAAGAAAGAAGACTAAAAGGTGAAAACAAAAGGCATGGGCAATGATGAAGATAAGAGGGTTGAAAGTACGGAGGGTAAGAAAATGAAAAAAAGAAAGGGAATAATGAGAGAACTGCAGAGAGGAAAAGTTGGAGGAGGAAAGAGGAAAGGTGTGAAGGGAGCGAGGAGACATCCAGAGAGAAGAGGAAGTTATTACGGCTCAGCGGGAGCTAGATGAAAGCGCCGTGATGGCAGAGGCAGATGGAACTCCTCTCCCAAATGAAGGCAGCCTGATGAGGAATGCAAAGTGAGGTCGATATCCGAGCAGACTGCCGCTGTACAAATCACACTGAGGCTGGACTCATTCCTCTGAAGTACCTTGTCGAGCAAATTGTCAACAAAGCGGCTCGTTTGTCAGCTCCTCAACACGACACGCTGCCGAATCAATCCCTGTGTCTGTTTTGAGATCTGCTGCGGGGTTAAAACTGTAGGCAAGCTAAGGAAAGACTGAAAGTCGGATTGCACTAAATCTGGCCCTCATGGTTAAAATAAATGATTATTGATGGAGCAGTATTTGTACAGGGAGAAGGTCAGTCATTGTGTTTTGTTCATAAACATTAATTGACACATGAGGTCTTTTCCAAAAGTTCCCTACATGCTGCAGTTTTGTTTTTTGAAACCCAGAAACAGCAGAAAAAGGGTGAGCAAAATAGACTGGTGAGAAAAGTAAAGCATGAGGGTGCTGGGATGAACAAAGTCCCACTTTGAGACATTTCCACAGTTTGCCTTCAAAGCATCTCACTGTAGCATCTTGTTTTCCACACAGCACGATCTGATTAATTTATTTTCTCTTTGAACAGAAATGATGGTTATGTATTATGCAATGAGGCTTTCTTTGTGCGTGAGAGGGGCATCCTACTGAATGTGCTCAAGTGAGACAAAATAAAGTGTCCCTACACAGAATGATTCGAGTAACCAGGTTTTAATCAGGCAGCATCATATTTTTGCTGCAGTGAATTAAAAAAACTTATGTTTGAGCCTGGAACGGAAAGAAGGCTCTCATTTACCAGACTTTATTACAGTTTTTATTTAGAAATATGTATTTATCACTCTGTGTGTGCATATTGTATGCAACAAACACCAGGTTACAAAAATTCTGTGTCATAATGATTTGCGATAAAACAATATACAGGAAATATAGATACAAATATAAAGCAAGCAAATATATAACCATCAACGCCAAAGTTGAAGATGCTAGAAGATTTGTGTTTATTTAAATCTGGGTAAATAGAGTATTTTTGTTAAAAAAAAAAGATACCTGTGAAAAAACTACATTTGCCTATGTCTGTTAACATCAATTCAGTCTATTATTGCAGAAACAAAATTGAAAAAGTATGCACAGAATCTAATGCAAACTAAAAATATTTTAAGACGGAGAGAGTGCTGCACTAACTTGTGTTCTGTTTTTGCACCCAGAATGTATGATTAAGAACAGAATAACCTCCTGCAGTACCACGGTGATAACAAGGATGGAACGGAGATGGAACCATTAAATAGTCCAATATAAATCCATGAGAGCTTATAGTTTTATGGACCCGCTGAGATGATCAGCCCAAGGTTACCATTTTAATAAATGCAAACAAAACTATAATGACTTACTGTATGCAGTGGAGATCCAACTCATTTACACATTTCATGCATGCCAAGATCCACAAGCCACACTCACAGCTTTGTATGTGGATGAGCTGCACCGCTCAGCCAGGCAAAACATGAACGACTGGCCCTATTTAACACTGCTACGAGCAGTTTATTGATCCAAGATACATACAATGATAATAATAATAATAAAAAACATTTGGTCTATTAACTAAAAGTGAAATTGAGAATACCAAAAATATACAACAGCCTTCAGCACATGACGAGCGTTTTGATTGGAGGCCTTGTTGCTATTAGTGACGCAGTTCTTAAGTTCATTATTTGAAGTAATGATGACCAGCAAGTCTTTCCGCTCAGGCAGAACATCCTGTTTTAACTCATACAATTGGCAGTCTTGAAAATTATTGAGTAAAAGAAAAGCAGCCCGAAGAGTTAAAAGGCCAGAAAGAAAACAGGAACACTCACCACCTCCAAACTTCCAGTCTTCCGTCCCCTGCATGTATTTTCTATTTGTCCTGTCAGTTAGGCGGTGACAAAGCAGCCCCTCAATCCCATTTAATAACACGGTTCCCTTGGCTAAAGTAAATGACAAGATCTAAATTAAAATTACCTCAATGTTTCAGCCAATAAACAACACCGTTTTCTCGACAGACACCAACAACTAATATTTGACTAAATGTCTGGGCAGTGGGTTTGAAACTCCACATAAGCCTTCACGCCATCACTTATTCAGGAAGTTTATTGGTGTGTTAATAATTGATCACCTAATTAAGGGGGGAAGTTGGGGAGCTATGGGGCTGAATGCCTCTTTACCAGTGGGCTTTTGGTAAGTGCATGGTTTGGTGGAGCGCGACAGAGAGGCGCCGAGGAGAGTAACTTCTGACCAGCACGTTAAATTCCTTTTCTTATGAATCGGCCTGAGCTCAGAGAACACGGAGCAGAAGATGTATAACCCTTCTGTGAGTTTTCAGTCAGGAGAGATTCTCCACATGTTTCCTGTCAGATTCATTCAAACATGTAGCGTTTGATCCAGAGTCCACCGTAACTATAGCCGCTCAGTTTGTCTTCATGGGCAGGTGTTATTTAAAGTTTCCATTTCAACATTTCAGTTGTTTTCTGTTTTCTTTTAGTTACAACTTTTCTGTCAGAGACAGAACTGTATTATCATGTCTTTAAGTTATGGGGGAAATACACTTGTATTTTTAAGTATTATTAAAAGTAATTATAATAACAATAATGATGGCATTATTTCAATATATCATATTATTTGCATATGTTATGATATACTAATTCATTAAATAATAATTGTATGGCTGTTGACAGTGTTTTGAAGCTTTAACCAATGCTTACATTTCTGTTCATAAAAAATTTGCAAATTAGCACATATGCAATACAATAATGCATCATTTGCATTTTAAACATATTTCAGAAAACTTGTGAGACCAAAAAGAATGGCTTTAGAATCTAGTACAATATATATATATATATATATAATATATACACCCGAGATGTCTCCCCTTAATATGCACACAACTGAAAACGTTATTAAACTATAAAAAACATGTTTTTGCATAGTGCAAATGTTGAGGAAACCCCCAAAGAGTGGTTTTCCAGATCGTGATGGTCTATCGAGCACCATTTCCCTCACACACTCTGCAAGAGTCTGTTCTTTAGAGTGATTTCACTATCAGAGCCAGCGGATTCTCCGAGAGAGGCCTTTTAAGAAAGCTGTCTAATGCCAGCCATTCATCATCCTGTTGGAAAACACATGCCAAGCCAGCAGATAAAAGTAGCATTCATTATTCCATTTATCCTACATGAACATACATATATCAGCCATTTGGGCCACACGTTTTACACTGAGCAGCTTACGGTCTAAGCAATTTTAGAACGAGAGGCTCCAGTGAGACTGAGACCAGTGTTTTGCTTTGTGCTTCCCCCTAGGGTATTTTAAAGATTTTTTTTTGTGTGGAGTATTCTGTATTTGTATATGTTTGTAAATATAAAACACCCTATGTGTATATACACTACACAGAAACCATGAAAATATAAACAAATTTTGGCATCTGACATAAGAACAGATTGTATATGTGCAGACTTTCTTGAAAACTCTGTCCTGAAGAATTTGACCATCTTTCAGCCAGAGGCAGCATTACTGCACGATGCATTGCTGTAATGAGCCGGCCGTGAACTTGTTGGTAACAACAAAATATGCCACATACTAATGAAAAATGACATGACAATATTGAATTGCATCTTTGTCCTATGCATTTTTATTGTATTGTCCAAAATCTAAATGATTAACCATCAGCATTTCAGGAGTGAAGAGAAACAATCCCACAGATCATCTTAAATATACAGATAACAACATAAAAGGCATATGTGTTCAACAATATTCATGTAATTTTGTTTATAATTCACCTCATTAATATATACATTATGAATTCAACTTTAAATATTCTCATTGTCTGACTGTTTACAGTCCATAATGGCAATCCTAGGACGAAAAGCTAAGATTAAGACAGCCTCCAAATCTCAGTAAACTTGTTGATATCAAGTCTTCTATCCAAACATTTTAAAAATAATGAACCGCGAATTAATGAAAAAACATGGCTGCATTCAGTCAAGATTAGATTATTTGTGTACTTTTTTTTCACAATATCTGAAATAGGTTTTTAAATTGTGTTCGGCAATTGTTGTGTATTTTTCCTTCAATATATTCAAGTCTAAATAAACTGTAATAACCGTTTTCCACAATTGTTAATAATTTTAGAAAATGCCAAAGCTTTTAAACTAAATGTGAATGACTTGGTGTGGAATTCTGGGACATGCTGGGCATTTCCTACAACAACATAACATTAATTCAGATTATTTCCAAAGAAAATGAACTTCCCTATGAGTTGGTAGAGACTGTTATTGATACCGTGGGCGAGGAGGAGGCTCCATCCTACCAGAAGGCTGATATCAGACCTCTTATGAGACAACCCAGATATGGACAGTGTACCCACAGCACTAACTCCCTCAGTTTAGTTTGTGTGATCTTTATTACCTTCATGTAATTATCCATTTATAAATGGTGTGCTACACGTGAGGGGAGATTCCACTGCCTAATCAGAATAAAGACAGATTGAAGGACAACTCTGAAAGAGATAATGGACCACCTGATACTGGAGGGATCCACAGGCCTCCGTCTCAAATGCTACAGGAACAATGGATCTATGGTGGGAATCAGCTACATTGATTTATCTTACTGAAGACGTTTTGCTTGAAAATCCACGGTTCTTGTACCAGTACATGTTGAAATACTCATTGAATAAAAACAGAAGTAAATGAATACTTGATACATGTGGTAATAGTGGTATTAGTAGATTGATTTGATTAGGAATCTGTGTTTCTATTGCAGTGATTAAGCATTTGCTGAGCTGCTGCTACACTACGCTGATACTGCTTCACTTGTCAGTGAGTCCGACTGGTGAGTCCTGTGTATTTACATTTATATATTTGTATCAAACAAAGCAAAGATTATAGTGATGATGAAATAATGCTTACAACTTCATCTGTCATATTTCCATAAAGTCAATGAACAGACCTGTCATTATTTAGTAAAAGGTCAATACTGGGCTGATGTATTGGGAAATTGATGTAGGAATACAACCCTAACCAATCAGCCATGCCAATACACAGATTGCTTGATTTTAATCAGCACAATTAATATATGAATTAATGAAAGATAAATTAGAAAGGAACAGTGTTCTCCAATAGAACAAGAACAGCCTTTAGGCATCATCCAAACATGCCACAAAGTGAGACACTCTTCAATGAATCAATCAATTGAAACTGAATAGGTTAATTGTCCAATATGCTTGATTAATCACTTTGATTAGAAAACAGAATGAGCGACGCAGTGGCATGATGAGAAATAGGAGCTTTTCAGTGTGAGCGGCAACATATCAATCAATACTTCTAGTCGAGGTTAATAGTCACACTAATTGCCCAGCAGTGTCTGATGGATGATGTTAAGTAACATGACAGGAGAATGTCAGAAACAAATAAAGAAAACATGGGCCTGAGGAGACATTATAGATGCCAGTGAATTTAGACTTAAAATGAGAAATGCATTTTATTTAAAAAAACAGATCAATATAATCAATGATCAATATAAATCCATTGGCTCATAATTTTCTTATCTCGTTATTTTCATGGCTTCTAAATTCAGCTCTCACAAGACCTCCCAAAAGGAAAATATGATATAATCCTGCCATGCTAACTTGCTAGTATTTAGAATGTCAGAAACAAACAACATTGACAAGTGGGATTTTCTAAAGATGTGCTGAAGATGTCGGGATTATCCTGACTTCATCCATTCAGCCATTAAGGTTCGTCCTCCTGCGAACATTAATGCCTGTGCCACAGTGGAAAGGAGGTTCAGACCACCTGTGCCCCGCCTCCTACACCGAACAACACGTCAGCGAGAACATCTTCTTCAGTGAATAACAAACTGGTAAATGTTTCATAAACTGGGAGAATTTTTCAAATATTTGACCAGCTGTCAGAGATCGAACGGAGAAAGATCAGAGAGAACATTTGACTTACGAGGGCAGAGACCACCTCTAAACCCAGACCTGCTTTACAGTTTCCCAACATTGCTCTTCTTAAGGTTAAAATGTAGCTAAAAAGATATGCATTTATATGAATATATCAACTAGTGCATTTCCTGTCAATAGTTTGATTTCTAACAATTTATTAAAACGTGACAAACCAAGACTTGTGGTATGATCTGTAGAACCATCCACACATGGCACTATACTACCCTTAACTTAGGATGAGATTTTTCATGGAAACACATTTTCTTTCTGATATTAAAAGTGTATTTAGATAGATGGTTTGATGGACCGATTGATAGATGTCTGTGAACTTTTCGATTCCAAATGAACGCCCCGCTTACTGTGTGAAAGGTCAGGGAGAGATGAGAGATGATAATGATTTTTTAATGATGGTTCTGAAAGGCACCGCATTTGCTTCTCATGTGAAGTGCTTTAAGGGAGAGAAAGAGTTATGTGGAGAGAGAAAGCCAGCTGGAGAAGACACGAGTCTGACAAACACAATTGGCCCACCCCTTACATTCAGCAGATGAACAGCATGACCTTACGAGACCCATTCTGTTCTGTTCACTTCCTAACTATCACATTGTGTGATGTAACGGATTGAAAAATAGGTTATACAACTGATTTGCAGGACATCTTTTACTTTACTTACATTTAAGTTATAAAGTTTGAGTTAAAAGCAGAGCAGTGCGCTCAGATGTAACACACGTTAGAGAAGGTTGCCTTTCAAAGGCCTGGCATAGTTTGAGACACTGCTTCTCAGCAGGTTTCCAGTTCAGCAGTGGCAAAAGCAGCTAAGATGTAAAAGGAGGCTATTTACAGAGAGCGAGGAAGGACGGAATCTAAATTAACAGAAGAGAAATACAGAAGAGAGTGGAGTCTGTAAATGAAAGATTAGCAGAGATGGTAAAGAGAGAATCAGGATTTCATAGTTAATTAGATGTGTTCACATCAGATGTTATTTATAGAACTAAACATATTCATGTAAAAAATCTGTTTTGTATTTTTGTTTTGAGTGAAATTAGTTAAAAGAATGGATTGGTTAATATTCAATTTACTGGTCATGGATAATAAAAGAGGAGTTCATATTTCGATTGAAGTCATGCAGCTTCAAAGAACAATACATTTCACACAGTATGATATCAACCTGCCTGAGCTAATGATGAGCTGAACAGAGAAGTGAGTGTATATTCAGTACATCATAAGCTAACTTCTTGCTGTTAAGAACAAAAGTGAAAAGAGAATGAATCCATTAATGTATGTGATCCATTGAAATCATGATACTTAGAGGGCTCTCAGCTTCCTGAAGTTGGTAAGTATTACTCGCACTTCATCAACCCATGTATTAGATCACATTAATGCAATATTGATTGCCATTAATTTTGATAGATCCCAAACACTGGGGATTAGCTGTAGATAGGAAATGCATTGCCAAGACCTTGATAATATTCAAAGAAATATATTAGTCAAAGGAAGACTAATAAGAGAGACTAAGAACTGCAGTGACGCAGCAATTAGGAAAACAGTCTGTTTTAACGAAAAACACAACAATGCATTAATCAAACAGCCCTGTCATATGTGGTAGATTCAGTGACATTACGACCTCACAAAATAAATGACATGTGGAAGGATTACAGAGCAGGTGAACCATGTGAATTTGTCTGAAAGGTCTTAACAAAAGCCTGCAGAGGCTGCGTGATGACATCATCCTCACACCA
The DNA here is from genome assembly GCA_023566465.1 of Cottus gobio. Classification (NCBI taxonomy): domain Eukaryota; kingdom Metazoa; phylum Chordata; class Actinopteri; order Perciformes; family Cottidae; genus Cottus; species Cottus gobio. The sequence goes on from CM042219.1 coordinate 1,303,859, forward strand.
CAAACCTGACTGTGAAGTACGTCCACACTCACACACACAGAGACGGATGAGGAGAGGAGACACGGAGTGCTGACAGAGCTGTGTTGGTGATCTATCCGGTCATGGTGGTCCCACCAGTGACCAGAGGAGCACTCTGCACCCCACTGGTCACATTCTGTTAGTTTTGGGTGGATCCACCTTCACATGGTCAGGGATGCTTTATATGGGGTAATACTGTTAGAGCCTCACAATCTACATGTGGTTTTATAAATGGATGTGAGAAATGATGATGAGTGTGTTACAAACCATTACCAATAACTCTGATTGAGCAATTTCTTCTCTGGACATGGTAAATGGACTGTATTCATATTGCACTTATCTAATTTTAGCGACCACTCAAAATGCTTTACACCCTTTCGTACACTGGAGGCAGGGGCTACAACACAAGGTGCCAAACGGCTCACCAGGAGCAAAAAGGTGGAAATTGTTGTGGATTTTTAGAAGAATGCAGCCTGTGTGACTCCTCCATCAACGCTGTGGAGCCCTTCCCCTTCCTGTGCTCCACCATAACCCAGGACCTCAAATGAACATCAGCTCCATCAACAAGAAGGTTGAACAGAGGATGTTTTTTCCTGCTTATTATTTTAAAATAACCCACAATATAATTACGAATTATCCAACACTGTCTGATATTTATTAGGCTCAATGTTTCAGATTTAACTTAAATTATATAACTCATATAACATGACTCTGAGGATATAACATGACTCTGAGGAATAATAAGCATCACGTGACTGAATGGAAAGGACGATACATGATGTAAAAAGCCTTTGCTCTCTCCAGCTCTCTGATTTTAATTATATTCATAATAAAAGTAATTGAGGGAAATAACAGATCAAGAAAAGACAACTCCTTTTACAAATTAAGAAAGTTGTTTGTGGTCCTTTTGTTGTTCAGACCTACAATGAACATATATTTAACCAGATGGTGAGTCAGAGAACATATCTATAACTTGAATCTAATCTGTGATTGTCTTCTCTCTGTTATGAAACTCCTGCGATTGGTCCAATCAGCTGCAGCGTCAAATCACATAACTGATGAACAATGAGGGGGTGTGTCGAGCATTAAAACACTTCCTGGAAGCCCGCTCCTCGATCCACTGAGCAGAATAAGAGCTTTGGACGAACAGAACAACTTCCGAGGAGCGAGGAAACGACAATTAAGAGACTTGGGATGTACCCCATGATGGTGCACTTCTACACAGCCATCATTGAGTCCATCCTCACTTCCATTATCGAGTACATCCTCTGCTCCTTCATCATTGAGTCCATCCTCTGCTCCTCCATTGAGTCCATCCTTATACTCAATTATTGAGTCCATCCTCTGCTTCTCCCTCATTGAGTCCATCCTCCATCACCGTCTGGTACGCTGCAGCCACTGCCAAGGACAAGGGCAGGCTGCAGCATATCATCCGCTCTGCTGAGAGGTTGATTGGCTGCAATCTGCCTTCCTTCCCTGACTTGTTCGCCTCTAGGACCCTGAAGTGTGTAAGAAAGATTGTAGCTGATCCCTCTCACCCTGGACACAAACTGTTGGAGTCCCTTCCCTCTGGCAGGAGGCTGCAGCCCATCAGGACCAAGACCTCACGCCACAAGAACAATTTCTTTCCAGTTCATCAACACAGACCAGGGCCCCCACTGACTCTGACTCTCACATCCCCAGGACAATTTCCTTCAAATCCCTTGCACATCTTTTCTTTTCTTATTAAAATACACTTGCCACTTTTGTTTAATAATACAGTATATACTTTTTCTAAAGTACTGATATCTGTTTGTTGTTCACCATATATTAATGCATATTGTTTTTATTTTATTTGTATTATTTTATTTTATTGTTTTATCCTATGTTTACATTTATTGTTATGCACTTTCACCTCAACCTTCACAGGAAATGTTCAGTATCTTGCCCATGGATATTTTGACATGTGCATGGATCAAACGCCCAATCTTCTGATTTGAGGACAACCGATAAATTCAGCGACAGCCGTCCCAATCCGACAGGTTGTAAGCAAACTCTCCCTCCAAAAAAGAGCATATGGCTTAAGCCACTAAAATAAGTTGTAAACTTTATTTTTTTTACTTCTCTCTCAACAAGCACATTAGAGTGATCACTCTGCAATCTACATTTTGATTGATGTTCTGGATCAATAGTCGTTGAGTAACGTGTATAAAAATACCGTTGTCTTCCTACTGATGTTCAGCGGGGTTCGCACTGCTCCGTACAAGAGGACCACAAAAATGACCAGAAACGTTCTACACAACTGAGCTGAATGTTTGTTTGTGCCGTAAATCTTGTACCACATCTTGTACCAAAAAGTGGGCAACCGAGCAAACGTGTCCATATGTTAGAAGCACAAATAGTTTCAACTTATTGTGCTTGGCATGGGATGACATATAACTGTGTTTACCGTTGTAGTAGTCTGTGTTGCAGAAAAAACTAATATTCAGGTAATTAGATTTTTCTAATGTGCGAGCCGGTAGTCAGCATTCAACTTTCATTAGACAATGCAGTCGCTGCTAACCATCACAGTCCCTGTGTGTACTTGTCTATATGTTTGTGTCTGCGCACGCATACCTCTGTTCTTGGGTCTTTCTGTGAATTCCAGTGGAGTTACCTAATGCTGTCTCCTCTGGCTCTATATCACAACGGGAAGCAGGACTTCAACTTTGATCAGAAGAATCTGCAAAGCAAAACAAAAGAACATCTCAGCTTCCACCACATGAAATCAAAGTCTTAGATTGGGACAGTTGCATTAAGTACATATTGCTGTTTGTCATTCAAAAATGTGCTTGTGGTAATATTTTGGATATACTGTAGAACTGCAGTTTCGTGCAAACTCTCTTCAAATGAGCAATGAACAGCAGTTCATCAATGTCACAACCTTCACCAGTGATGTGCAAGAGTTCCCATGATAAGAGATGAAACAAATATGTGTCATAACCCGGCTCTTTAGGCCATGACAAATACGGCGCAGACAACAGCTGAGTGAAACTTAAGATGTTTATTCAGTACTACAATAGTTACCTCTATGGAGTATGGCCATCAGTAATATCAGTCGTGTCAAGGTGTGTGCGTGTGTAATGGAGTGTAGGTGTTGTCAGCGAAAGCACAAACAAGGTAAACGGAAGCAACGGCCTGGGATCACCCCGCATAAGTCCGAGAGGAAAACCCGCGCCCCGAGCAACGCTACCTCAGGGCTTTTATGCCGTCCCCCTTCCTGGACCAGGTGCTCCGCATCACGTAACCTGCTCCCTAGGGACAACAGCATACCTGCAGTGATTAGGGACAGGGACCGTCACATATGTTGTATTCATTCAGAAATGTATTAAAATGAAACAGCACATAATAAATATCATATTTGTAGGAATTGACTATTTTTGGGATGCTCACAATTAGTAGTTGAATGTATTGTACATCTGGCGATGCTTTATGGTTCAATCACTCCTGGTAAACGGTGCAGCATCAACTGTCGATGAAGTTAAACTTAACCAATAAATAATTAGGGTAACAATATATTCTATCATTATGTAGTAAAGAAAAGCATGTAATCTCTAAAGCTAACAAGCAGGAATGTTTACAGTTTGCTTGGCAACATTCATGACAATTGCTTCACTGTAATATGAAATATCTTGTATATGTTATAGACCAGAATGTGACCAGATGGAGTCCCTCAGAGGAACGCTCAGGCTGTGGAGAATGAACATACCCAACTTTATGGCATGCTCATCAGATTTGCTGAGCCACTAACTTTAACAATCTAAGGACCATGCATATCCATATACAATTTCACAGCATCCTAGCCAAGAGTGTTGAGCAGAACAACCAAATAGACAAATCAACAGAAAAAGTTGGGTGGCATCAAAAAATGCAAAGTATAATACAGGTGAAGGTACAGCCCCACACACAAGGATGACCCTGCTCTACCACAGTAGCCTTTGCATCTTTAATGTACTGTCCTCCATGATTGTGTATCATTGTCAAAAAAGTTGTATATTTGGCATTAAGTAATTATAAGGCTTTACAACGTATCAAAAGTGCATTATGAACACAGTTTGAGAGCATTATTATGATCACAGCTTACAATAAATAAAAATCATGTGAATTAATTGCCAGTTCCATCCATTTTCACCCGCTTATCCGGGGTCGGGTCGCGGTGGCAGCAGTCTGACCCAGGCTTCTCTCTCACCCGCAACATCTACCAGCTCATTCTGGGGCATCCCGAGGTGTTCCCAGGCCAGCTGGGAGATATAATCCCTCCAGCATGTCCTGGGTCTTCCCCAGGGCCTCCTACCAGTTGGACGTGCCTGGAAAACCTCTAAAGGGAGGCGTCCTAGAGGCATCCTAATTAGACGCCCGAACCACCTCAGCTGACTCCATTCGACACGAAGGAGTAGCGGCTCAACTTCAAGCTCCTTACTGATATCCGAGCTCCTTACCCTATCTCTAAGGCTGAGCCCGGCCACTCTACGGAGGAAACTCATTTCGGCCGCTTGTATCCGAGACCTCATTCTTTCGGTCGTGACCATAGGTGAGGGTTGGGACGTAGACGACCAGTAAATTGAGAGCTTTGCCTTCCGGCTCAGCTCCTTCTTCACCAAGACGGCCCGGTGCAACGCCTGTTTTACTGCTGCAGCCGCACCGATACGCCTGTCGATCTCCCGCTCCATTTTACCCTCACTCGTGAACAAGACCCCGAGATACTTAAACTCCTTCGCTTGTGGTAGGCACTCTGTCCCCACCCGATAGGAGCAATCCACCGGTTTCCGGCAGAGCACCATGGCCTCAGATTTTGTGGTGCTGACTCTCATCCCCACCGCTTCACACTTGGCTGCAAAACGCCCCAGCGAATGCTGGAGGTCATGTCGAAAGCCTTCTCCAGGTCCACAAAGAACATGTAGACTGGTTGGGCAAACTCCCAGGACCCCTCCAGTATCCTTGCGAGGGTAAAGAGCTTGTCCACTGTTCCACGACCAGGACGAAACCCACACTGTTCTTCTTGAATCCGAGGTTCAACAAACGGTCGGAGCCTCCTTTCCAGCACTCTGGCATAAGCTTTTCCCGGGAGGCTGAGTAGTGTGATACCCCGATAGTTCGAGCACACTCTCCGGTCTCCCTTCTGAAGATGGGAACCACCACCCCAGTCTGCCAGTCCATGGGCACTGTTCCCGACCCCCATGCGACATTGAAGAGGCGTGTCAGCCAAGACAGCCCAACAACTTCCAGCGCCTTCAACATCTCAGGGCGGATCTCATCCACCCCCGGCGCCTGGCCACCAAGGAGCTTTTTGACTACCTTAGTGGCCTCTGCCAGGGATATGGGTGCATCCACCCCCAAGTCTTCAGGCACTTCACACACAGCAATTTTCATTTTGCATTTCAATCATTGTGGTTCACATCCTTTTCACGGAAGCTGTTGCAGCCGACAATCGTCATTAGCCTGTTTACATGCAGTTACATGTGCAAAGGATCAAAAAGACATCCACCTCTGTGATAGGCCAGAAATTATTCTGGTTGGGGATTATAAATAAACTTCACCCATGTGCTGATTAATTCAAGGATGAAGCGCTGGAAACAGCATTGACACTAGTTTCTCCATAACAAAATGGACATATTAACTTACAATCTTTTATTCTATAAACATTTTCAATACTCTGACTGTGGCTCAGTGGTTAGCAGGTCTTATTTTCAATCAGAGGATCGGTGATTCGATCCCCGGCTCCGGTAGTCCATGTCGTTGTGTCCTTGAGCAAGACACTTAACCCTAATTGCTCACCGTTGCTGTGTCTACGGTCTACTATATGTCATGTAAGTCGCTTTGGATAAAAGCATCAGCTAAATGAAATGGAATGTAATGTAAAAGGAGCAGTGTGGATTTCGTCCTGGTCGTGGAACAGTGGAAAAGCTCTTTACCCTCGCAAGACTACTGGAGGGGTCCTGGGAGTTTGCTCAACCAGTCTAAATGTACTTTGTGGACTTGAAGAAGGCTTTTGACCGGGTCCCTCTGTTTTTTTTTGTGGGGGGTGCTGTGGGAGTCGCTTTGGATAAAAGCGTCAGCTAAATGTAATGTAATTTTGCCAGCAAATATGTTTGATTTGTTATTGTATTAATGATTTCTGGTATCTTATAACAAAGTATAATCAATTACTCAAGGCCACTGGGGGATGGAACAGCTCTTAAATATTTTCTGTTATTCATCGAAAATGTTTAATGAATGAAAAAAAAACGTTCCTTGTAAAAGCTTTCCTTGCAAAACCCTTCTTTAGTTATCCTACATCCAGTTTGTAACTCTGAACTAGTTTTCTCTTTCTAGCACACAATCAGTTATACATGACAATTAAATGATTTAGCTTGCATACATGGTCTGTACTTGTATGGATCTGTTCTAGTCTTCCAATCACTCAAAGCTCTTAAACACTACATGTCATCATTCACCCATTCATACATATTCATACACGGATGGGAGGAGCTACCATGCAAGGTGCCACTGATTAACATTCATACAACATTCACACATTGTACTCACAGCTACAGGAGCAATTTGGGGTTAAGTGTCTTGCCTGAGGATACACCGACATGAGCTAGAGAGGATCCTCTGATTGAAGGACGACCCTGCTCACCACTGGACAGTTAAGCCATTTTTTGGCGAAAATAAATAGTGATTATCTAGACAAGTACAAAGGTCTATTTGAATAATTAAAACAATAATAATAAAAAAGAGATAATAAAAAGGTGTAATATACAGAAAACCCTTGTGAACATAGATAATACATGTATGTGTTAGTGATATATTGGTTTATGATAGTACACAGAAAAGAATATATATATATATATATATATATATTATCGTAAATATATTCCCAAATGCTTATTTAAGTTAAAAAGTTGTTTAAGTTAAGTATTTTTAATAATTATTTTAGTTCAGACATTTTTAAAAAATCGTGTCGCCCCCTCTCGGTAGAACATTCCCACAGTCGGTGGTCCTTGAACGGTGCTTGCTTCGCTGCAGCCGTGTGCTACGTGACAAGAGCTATCCATAGAGACCAAGAAGGCTCGGAGTATTTATATTTCAGCCATAAGTAAGTCAATTTTCATTGTCTTTGCTGGACATACATGTCAATGTTATGCGTATCTTTGCGAGGTTTTTGTTTGACAGTGGATTTGGATTCAGTAGGTTCTAAGGATTCCATAACTGTATTGTTTTTGTGTGTAGCTTTTTGAGGATCCTGGAGGCACCACCAGGGGGTGCCGCTTGAACTCTGGCCACAGCCAGGAAGTCTTCCCCTCTCTTCCTCTTTCTCCCCTAATCAGGCAGATGCAGAACAGCCAAGCCACCCTCGCAGCTGCAGCTCGTGCCCTCATCAAGCCGCTGTTTAAAGCTGGCCTCCTCCCGGACGCCAGTGTCGGAGGATTAATAAGCATGCCTACAACGCGGGGTGAGTTTGCCCCGCGCCGAGGAACCGCTACACCGAGCTACGCCATGAGCCGCACGCCGAGCTACGCCACGAGCCGCACGCCGAGCTACGCCACGAGCCTCACGCCGTGCTACGCCACGAGCCTCACGCCGTGCTACGCCACGAGCGTCACGCCGAGCTACGTCCCGAGCCGCTCCCCGAGCTAGCGGCTGAGTATTCCCTGTGTTTTTCCCCCTGTTCCAGTGGTCTGCCAATAAAAAACCCTTTGTGTTCCCACCTCACTCCCATAGTCCGAGTTTGCTCTTGGGTCCAGACCCGCACACCCTCACAAGCTTCTTGCTATTGATTTTAACATTATTTGTTTTTGACTATAAAGCTCAGAATTTGCTGAATCTTTTGAATATTGACATCAATGGGTCTGATATTGATTCTGAGTTCCAAGGACCACCGGAACACATGACTAAAGCACATTTTTTAAAACTCTGACCCCATGTCAGTGCTTTTAAGAGTAACATCATAACACTGTAGCTGAGAACAAATTTGTGTAGCCTCTCTCCATTATAAAGAATTGGTTACCAGCTGGCTGAGAATATTTGGATGGTATTTTTTTTGCATCATCCAAGCTTAAAAACAACTGTAATTTAGTTGGCTAAACGGTATTGAAGTTTCCATATTTAGATTGGTGTATTGTAACCAGCATAACCCTTAAGATTATGTACTTGTTATTTATTAACACAATATACACTTGGATGTGTTGGTCAGTCAGCCCTGCCAACAATTTGATCCGTAACAAGGTAGCTAAAACTCATAGATATGCATCACAGTTGGGCAATTCTGCAACAACCTGGATTACGTTCAACCAAGATTTTTTCTTGCAGTATTTTTGCAGGGCTATGGTCAGGGTTAGGCATTCTAAATGCTTGGTAGAGGTTATAACTATGACAATATGCAAACTCTGGTCTCATGCATGTAAGTCAGACGTACTACTTGCTCATCCACCTCCCCAACCTCCACTTTGCTATATAAATATTGCACACTTAAACCTGCACTTGCAGTTAGCATAGGACCTACATGTTGAGGTACAGAATCGCCCAATATAGATGTAATTCATCGCTACTGGGCTTGAACATTCATCGTCATATAGCAACATCAAAATATATCTCTATATATGTTGAGTGTCAATTCATGGTTC